>BDMV01000006.1:11636831-11764595 GCA_008326285.1 Oryza officinalis | reverse complement strand
AATGGCCTGAAGTAGACATCGATATCGTTGCCAGGTTGCTTGGGCCCTTGGATTAGAAGTGGCATCATTATATACTTGCGTTTCATGCACAACCATGAAGGAAGGTTGTAGATGACAAGTGTCACTGGCCACGTGCTATGCCGACTGCTCATATCGCCGAATGGATTCATCCCGTCTGTGCTTAGACCAAACCTTACATTCCTAATCTCGCATGCAAACCTTTTGTACTTTCTATCTATCTTTCTCCATTGAGATCCATCGGCAATGTGCCTTATCAACCCATCCTTCTTACGGTCTTCGTCGTGCCACCGCATCATCTTTGCATGCTTTTTGTTTGCATACAGGCGCTCAATCCGAGGGATTATAGGAAAATACCATGCAACCTTAACGGGCACTTTCCTCTTCTTTAGAACGGGCCCACCACTACCATCGTCAGCATCATCATCGTTATCTCCACCCTGATACCGCGGTGCTATGCAAACTGGACACGTATCCAAGTCTTCGTAGTTACCTCGATATAGAATACAGTCATTTCGACAAGCGTGAATTTTTTGCACTTCCAGCCCAAGTGGACAGACAACCTTCTTTGCTTGGTATGTTGTTTCTGGCAATACATGACCCGCTGGAAGGAGGTCTCCGATCAGCTGCAGAAGCTCTGTGAAGCTCTTGTCACTCCAGCCGTTGGTTGATTTCATCTGCAATAACGAGAGGACGACGTGTAACTTGGTGTGTTCCTCGTTGCATCCTGGATAAAGTGGTGTTTTTGAGTCCTCCACCATGGCTTTGAACTTCTCGTATTGCTTGTCATCGTTGTAGGCTGTCTCCCCATCGCGCAACATTTGATCCAAACCATCTGATTCACGATTGTCATATTCACCTTCGTCACCAGGCAACTCCACATTGTCTTCGTGCATTGCTTCACCATGATTGTCCACACTGTCATTCTCATCTTCACCATGATTGTCCTGACATGTGTGATTACGCATAAAACCTCTTGTTAGAAGATGCTCGTGAACTTGTTTTGCAGGAAACTGTCTCTCGTTCCTGCAATCAGCACATGGACAATGCAAATGTTCCGTCATGCTCAACGATCGGGAACTCGTGGCCGCGATCACGAAGTTGGTTACTCCCCTGGCATACTCCAAGGTACCACGCTTCGCACCGTTCATCCCTCCTTCATCCATCGGTCCTACGAAAATTCTTAAATTAACTGCTAACATATATATATTGATTAAATCCGTAAATCAATCAAAAATCATCGTTACTAATCTTTCATATGTAAAATACTCGATGATTTAATACTGTCCACATTACACAAATAGACGCAAGTAACATATTCTCAATATTACTCCAAAATCAATAAGTCATTATATTTTCTCAAAATATTGGACCAATTCAACAAGAGACGTCTACATTATCTATCACAAATAAGAAAATCATATATACCATAAAGAATTAATCACACAAATGAAACAAACTTGCTTAGAGAAAATGTACTAACCTTTAAACATGAAAGAATACACAAATTCCTTAATGTATTTAAAATTTTTCGGCAAAACCTCTCCCCCCGTTTGCATGAGCCGCACGAAGACGCTCAAAATGAGCTCATCAGCGCTGAGAGGAGACATATATAGGTGCACAAGATATAGGTGCCGGTTTACAACAATAACCGGCACCTATAATCAGTTCCTTCCGTGGTAAGGAACCACATATGTGCCGGTTCTTTTTACGAACCGGCACATATCTTATAGGTGTCGGTTTGTAGCATCCGGCCGATACCAATTGAAACAAATAGGTGCCGGTTCATAACAAGAACCGGCACCTATTCCTTTCTCCGCCCGAACCGGCACCTATAATCTATAATTGAGACGATAAACGACTAATAGGTGCCGGTTTTTGTTCAACCGACACCTATTATGCCGACACTGATGAACGTTTTTGTAGTAGTGTAGACAAAATCTGCGAGCAACATCAAACGATTGACAGTCGCAGGCTATAGTACGCACATAAAAAATGTGGCCCCATAAATTCAACTACTCCGATATGGAGGATGTTACCCTTTTGAGAATGTACAATAGAGGTAATACGGATTAATTAACATCTACTCCCTTCGTTCTAAAATAAAAGTTTTTTTCACGCATCTCACACGTATCAATACAAAACTAAAAAAGACTGATTCACTACACCAGAACCCTACATCTGTGACGGCATACCAGTGACGGGCCTACGGATTGGTCACAGATGACCGTCACCTTTGACGGGTCCTTATGTTTGCCGTCATCGGTGAGACATCCGGCTGCGGCCCGTCACAGGTATGACCTCACCTGTGACGGCTTGGAACGGTAAGCCGTCACTGAAATACCAGTGACGGCTTCTAACTACCTGGCCGTCACAGGTATCACCTCACCTGTGACGGCCAGAGAGTTAAAACCCGTCAAAGGTAATTGGCCGACATCTTTGACGGGCTATATTTATTTAACCCGTTTGAGGTGAGTTGGATCTCTATAAATACCATCTAACTACCAACTGCTTTCCATCCCGACCAGTGCACTGTTCACAATTCGGTTGGGAGGGTAAGGGGGGCGAATTTGTGCTGAAATTAAAGGTAAAAAATACATTATTCTCCCTTCATTCCCAATTGATCATCATATAGTTTTTTTCCTATGTCGTTGATTGCAGATGAATCGTAGTTGGATGTACCATGTTCATCGTTCGTCTAAAGAGTATAGGGAGGGGGTCACTGAATTCGTCACATTTGCGGACAATGACAGAAAAAGCAGGATGGCCATGCACATATTGTGTCCATGTAACGACTGTAAGAATGAACAGATGTTCCATGATAGTTCAGATGTGCATTCTCATTTGATAAGGAGAGGTTTCATGGAAAAATATACATGTTGGAGCAAGCATGGAGAGCAAGAGGCACCTGATGTCGCAGTTGAAGAAGGCCCGGATCAGGATGTAGTGAACGCCGCTGCAACTCGAGAAGGCATGTTTGTACCTTCTCCGTTAGGCGGAGAGACCATAGATTTGGATACTCAAAGTTTGTCTGAAATGTTGCATGACGTTGAAGACGCAGATGACAACGACAGAGATTTTGAGAAGTTTAGTAAGTTGGTGGAAGAATGTCATATGCCTTTGTATGATGGATGTAAGTCGAAGCACAGCAAATTGTCATGCGTGTTGGAACTCATGAAGCTTAAGGCAAGTAATGGTTGGTCCGACAAGAGTTTTACAGAACTTCTTGAGCTGTTAAAGGACCTGTTGCCAGAGGGGAACAAATTACCGCATACGACATATGAAGCAAAGCAAGTCTTATGTCCGTTGGGCCTGGAGATGAGAAGAATTCATGCTTGTCGAAACGACTGCATTTTGTATTACAAGCAATACGCTGACTTGGATGTTTGCCCTGTCTGTGGGGCTTCTAGATACAAACGAACAATAAGTGAAGGTGAAGGAAGTAAGTCAAAGAGGGGAGGCCCCGCAAAGGTGGTGTGGTATCTCCCAATTGCGGAACGCATGAAAAGAATTTTTGCGAATCCAGAACAAGCTAAGCTAGTGCGTTGGCATGCCGAAGAACGGAAAGTCGATAGTAAGCTTAGGCACCCGGCAGATTCAGTACAGTGGCGGACAATCGATAGGATTTACCGTGAATTCTCAAATGACCCAAGAAACATGCGTTTTGCCATGTGTACGGACGGCATTAATCCATTTGGTGATTTGAGCAGTCGTCATAGTACATGGCCAGTTCTTCTTGTGAACTATAACCTTCCTCCCTGGTTGTGCTTCAAAAGAAAGTACATTATGCTTGCCATGCTAATTCAAGGACCGAGACAACCTGGCAATGATATCGATGTGTTCCTTGAACCGATAATCGATGACTTTGAGAGGCTGTGGAATGAGGGCACACGAACATGGGATGCATATGCACGAGAGTATTTCAACCTCCGTGCGATGTTGTTTTGTACCATCAACGATTATCCGGCCCTTGGCAACCTTTCTGGCCAAACTGTCAAAGGGAGATGGGCATGTTCGAAGTGTATGGAGGAAACAAGGAGCAAATGGTTGAAGCATTCACGCAAGATGGTCTACATGGGTCACAGGAGATTTCTCCCAAGGTATCACCCTTATAGGAATATGACAAAGAATTTCAATGGACACAGAGATACAGCTAGCCCCCCGACAGAGCTAACAGGGACAGAGGTGCACAACTTAGTGATGTTTTACCTTTAATTTCAGCACAAATTCGCCCCCCTTACCCTCCCAACCGAATTGTGAACAGTGCACTGGTCGGGATGGAAAGCAGTTGGCAGTTAGATGGTATTTATAGAGATCCAACTAACCTCAAACGGGTTAAATAAATATAGCCCGTCAAAGATGTCGGCCAATTACCTTTGACGGGTTTTAACTCTCTGGCCGTCACAGGTGAGGTGATACCTGTGACGGCCAGGTAGTTAGAAGCCGTCACTGGTATTTCAGTGACGGCTTACCGTTCCAAGCCGTCACAGGTGAGGTCATACCTGTGACGGGCCGCAGCCGGATGTCTCACCGATGACGGCAAACATAAGGACCCGTCAAAGGTGACGGTCATCTGTGACCAATCCGTAGGCCCGTCACTGGTATGCCGTCACAGATGTAGGGTTCTGGTGTAGTGCGTTTGGGAAAGAATTGAGAGCCTCTCCCACTAAGCCAACGAGGGTTTTAAACTTTTGTGGTGCCCATAAAGAGAAAGTTCTTTCGGCTAGAAGTGGCTCTAATCATGTTACACCAAGTCAGAAGCCTTTAGATTCAGAAGCTGCTAAAGTTGTTAATGCCGATAACGGTAAGGAGATGGACCCAAAAACCCTAGCACCAGCAGTTACTTCGGCTCTCAAGCAAGGGATTCAAAGCATGCATGTGGAAGGGGTACCACTGAACCTCAACCTATAGGCTGGAGGACCTTGTAGTAGGGAACGGGTGCCCTTAAGCTCTAACTATGAGCTCTGTGAAGAGAACTCAATGGAGGTTAGCACTGCTGATACTAAATTTGGTGCGGTAAGTAAAAGGTCCCCTGATTGGTTACAGAAGAAAAAAACAAGGAATTGCTTTCTAAGAAAGAGAAAAGATCTCAAGGCCAAGAGTTGCCAACTGGGTCGTGACATCGAAAAACCAAAGAAGATCTCCATCAAACTATCACCGAAAGCTATGACAACCCTCAAGTCGGTAGCACAGGATGCAAGTCATCAACTGATTGTCCCAATTCTAGACGTGCAAGCGACTGGGGGAGGGTATCGCAATACGGAGGATGCTATAGCAGAGGAGAAGGAAAACCTGGTAGGAACTCATGGCGAGCCCCACCAAGAGCAATGAATGCCTTGGCATGGAACTGCCATGGACTAGGGCAACCCCTAATAGTTCATGAACTCATCTGCCTTATGCAGAAGTACAGTCCCAAGCTTGTGTTTATTTCGGAAACTAGACAAGATGATACCAGGATTAGCAAGCTACGATGGAGGCTGGGTTTATGGAATTGTTTATCTAAGAAAGGGGAGGGATCGGGTGGTGGTATTGTGCTCTTTTGGGAGGAGGGTTTAGTGGGCGATTTCAATGAGACGATGTGGTCTTTTGAACACTTCTCATCGAGGAGAAGCTCAGAAAAGCAGATGGCAGATTTCAGAGGTGTTATCCCACTGCAACCTGCATGATGTTGGTTTCTCAGGTATCCCGTGGACGTATAGTAATAAGCAACAAGGCAATCAAAATACACAGGTGCGATTGGATCGGGTAGTGGCACCACCTAGCTGGATGAGACACTTTTCAGATGCAAAATTGACACACTTGAATTCTCCAAGATCGGATCATTGTCCGATCCTTCTCAGGGTGGAGAGGGAAATCTCTGATCAATCCAACCAATGCTTTCGTTATGAAATAGGGTCTGTTTGGTAGAGCTCCAACTCCTAAATTTAGCTTCAGGAGTTGGGTTTGGAGTGAAATTGTGGAGCAACCTAAACCCAGCTCCACATCTCTAGTTCATTTTGTGATAGCGCTCCACCCAGCTCCGCTTCCAGTTTAGGTGAAGCTGAAACTGTTTGGCTGGGCTCCAGCTCCAGGAGAGGTGGAGCTAGAGCTGGAGCTGTACCAAACAGGCCCATAATGTAGGAACGAAGGATTCTTTACCCGAAGTGATACAATTGGCATGGGAGCAAGGGAACAAAGCAAAAGATCTCGAAGAAATTGCAAAGAAGTTAAAGTCTACAATGGGATTCTTCGTGATTTGGAGCCTCAAATCTTTTGGTCTTGTCACAAAGGAGCTAGAAGAATATGCAAGAAGGTGGAAGGACTTTCAGTAGATGATCCACTAGGAAATTCAGATGAAATAAGTGGATTGTTGAGGCATATGGACAAACTGTTTTACAGGGAAGAAATGATGTGGATGCAGCGATCTCATATTTTTCTGTTTAAGGGAAGGGGACTGCGACACTAAATATTTCCACCGACAAACAAAACTTGGCAATCGAGGAAAAACAAGATAAAGAAATTAAATGATGAGGATAATAGGTATATGGAAAATAAGGAGGAAATGGAGAGGATGGCCACCTCATTTTTGCAGAAGCTTTATACTAAGGATGACTCAGTTATGCCGGAAGAGCTTATTGAACTCATGCAACATGCAGTAGATGAGTCCATGAATGAAGATCTTTGTAAAGCATTTACAGATGCTGAAATATCAGATGCACTCTTCCAGATTGGACCATTGAAGGCACCTGGACCAGACGGATTCCCGGCTAGATTTTTCCAGCGGAATTGGGCTGTGCTTTAGGAGATAATCATCGGTGTTCGACCGTTGTTTTCAACTGGACATTTAACAGAGAGTGAACAATACTTCTATTGTTTTGATCCCAAAAGTTAACCAGCTGGAAGAACTGAAGAACTTCAGACCAATCAGTTTATGTAATGTCGTCTATAAAGTGGTCTTTAAGTGCCTTTATTCCGGGACGAATGATTACAAACAATGCACCGATCGGCTTTGAATGTACTCATTCTATGCAAAGAGCCTTTGGGAACGCAAGCAAGTTGTGCCTATAAATTGGACCTAGCCAAAGCATACGACAGAGTTGATTGGGAATTCCTGAGACGTGCTCTGATAAAACTTGGTTTTTGTGAGCAATGGGTGGCTTGGATTATGGAATATGTGTGACAACAGTAAAATTTTCTGTTTGTTTCAATGGATCTCCGCTGGAATCTTTCTCACCTTCAAGGGGACTAAGGCAGGGCGACCCGTTGTCCCCATATTTGTTTCTTTTTTTTGCAGACGGCCTGTCTCATATTTTATCTAAGACAGTAGAGGCACAACTGCAGGAGCTGAAAGTTTGTCGGCGTGCTCCGGGAGTTTTACATTTGCTGTTCGCAGATGATAGTTTGTTGTTTTTTGAAGCTAACCTGCAGCAAACAATGGTCATTCGACAATGTCTAAGTATCAGAGATGCACCGGACAATTGCTGAGCCCCGCAAAGTTCTCCCTGCTGTTCAGTGCAGCTGTCCCGGATGAGCTACATGATAGATATTAGGCTGGCCTTGCAGGTGGTGGTCACTTGCCTTTGAGATCAAGTATCTGGGGCTACCTACTCCTGAAGGCAGGATGAAGGCGGGGAAATTCAAAACTTTAAAACAGAGATTTGCAAAGAGGCTCACTAGCTGATCTAAGAAATACATGTCATCAGGAGCTAAAGATATCCTAATCAAGTCAGTTGCACAGGCAATTCCGACATATGTAATGGGAGTTTTCAAATTGCCGGGCACCGTGTGTGATGAATACACAAAAATGATAAGAAATTTTTGGTGGGGAGATGAGGAAAATAAACGTGAAGTCCACTGGATCTCCTGGGACAATCTGATTTTACCTAAATATATGGAGGGTTTAGGTTTTAGGGACCTACGTCTTTTTAACCAAGCATTGTTGAGCAGGCAAGCATGGCGTCTTATTCAGTTCCCTGATAGTTTGTGTGCGAGAAGACTGAGTTCCCTGATAGATTTTTTTTTCTCTTATTTTTTTCTCAAATGACATGAGATTTATCAAACATGTTAGGGGTGCCAAGTGGACCAATCAGCTGGCAGGATACCCTACCAGCTTACAAAACTACATTTTAAGGCATTCTATCACAAAACTACATACTAGCGCCAATTTTATCCAAGTGGACCAATCAGCTGGCAGGATACCCTACCAGCTTACAAAATTACATTTTTAAGGCATTCTATCACAAAACTACATACTAGCGTCAATTTTATCCAAGCTGGCAGGATACCCTACCAGCTTACAAAATTACATTTTTAAGGCATTCTATCACAAAACTACATACTAGCGTCAATTTTATCCAAGTGGACCAATCAGCTGGCAGGATACCCTACCAACTTACAAAACTACATTTTTAAGGCATTCTATCACAAAACTACATACTAGCGTTAATTTTATCACAAAACTGATTTAAGGTCAAGTATCATAAAACTACAAATTTAATATTTAAGTTATCACAAAACTACATGTAGTATTTTAATCCCTAGCAGAACCGTTATATTAGAGCTATAAATGTTATAGTTTTGTGATAAAATTAACGCTAAATCTATAGTTTTATGATAAGTTTGCTACTTAATTTGTTGTTTTGCAAAATTGAATCTTAAATCTGTAGTTCCATGATAAATTTATTGTTAAATCTGTAGTTTTGTGATATGACATCTTGTCTGTAGTTTTATGGTAGTTTGGTCAAAGTATGTGTAGTTTCATGAAATTTACTCTAATATTCACTCATTGAGGGGCACAAATAGGGGTGGATATCGAGCCAGCTCGGCTCGTTTAGAATCTGGTTCGACTCGGCTCGTTTCACTAACGAGCTAGGAGAGCGGCTCGGCTCGACTCGCTAAATAGCTCGAGCAGCTCGTTTTGGCTTGCGAGCCAAACCTCAAAAACACATTACAGGGAAATGCAAATGAGCAGCAAGCCAACAAACACTAAGTACATATAAATTTAACAAAGGAGAATATAATCCATCCATCAATTGATCCACAATTCATCAAAGACTCAAAGTTTAAAGGCAGCCCACCACGATAGTCATACTCATACAGTTTAGACTTTAGACATCATCCAAGAATTCACGAAAGAAGCAAAATAAATGAGCTACGGCTTGAAAGGTGGACTGATTTGACAGGTAGACTAATCAAGTTTGTAGGTAATATAGATATATTTACACCAAAAGCACGCCTGGACTCAGAAGCAGTCAGGTCCCTAGTTCTCTTCCCCCCTTTATATCTTGTTACCTATATGTGAAATCCACATCAAGTGAGAACAAATATACAAATATGATTTCGACAATTTCACCACACTGCTGTGCGTTGTAAAATAGACTTATTAGTTGCTTTCCACCACACTGCTGGGAAGCTCCACACTCTCAATGTCACCATCATCAGCATCTTCTCCCTGTAAAAACATTAAAGTAATTAAGCATTATGCATTTACATTACACAAATTTAGGAAAAATAGAGTTGAAAAATAGACTAAACATCACATACCAGAATAATAGGAGGACTTTTAGAACCTCGTATCCAACTAGATGCACAAACTAGTGCTTGCACTGTCGCTGGCTTTAAAGAACTCCTATAGTCATCAAGAATTCTACCTCCACAACTGAAAGTGGACTCAGATGATACGCTGCTAGCTGGGACAGCTAAGAACTTCTTTGCCATACTAGACACAACAGGAAATCTAAGAGCATTCACCTTCCAATAGTGAAGTAAGTTGAAATTCTTATCATTTAATGGATGATTTGCTTCATCTAGGTAGATAAGTAACTCAGATTTTGAAGTTTCTGAAGCACTTGACTCTAGAAATGACTCAAATTCTCTTGAAACAAGACAAGCCATTGAGCTGGTTGTTTGCTTTGATGATGAGGCTGATTGAGTGGTTGATGAGCTGCTACTGCCACCCATTTTCCGGCGTTGGTCCAACTCATGCTTCTTGTACAGCTCTTCTAACTCATTTTTTATATCAGCAACCTCTTGTTGACACCTTAAGGAGTCATAAAGCTCTCTAAAATAGAACTCAATATATCTCATTTTGAACCTAGGGTCAAGGATTGTAGCAATAACCATTACATTGTTCTTCTCTTCCCAATATTTATTAAATTTGTCTAACATTGCAGCAACCATGTTCTTCAAATATGGGTCCTTAGAATTTTTTGCATTCAACAATGCAAGCTTGACTTTCAAAATGTAAGGGTAGAAGACATTAGCAGTAGGGTAAACTGAACCTGAAAATGCAGTGGTTGCTCCAGCCATCTCTCCTAGAATTGGCCTAATCTTCTCATACATGTTCCATCGAGAATCTGTAGGTTTCCATGCATAGTTCTGGTCCACTTGAGCATAATAACCAAATGCAGACCTATACTCAATGCAAGTGTCAAGCATTTTATATGTTGAGTTCCATCTTGTTTTAACATCAAGAGAAACATTTTCCAACTTTAATAGCATAATCATTGCAAACCTCTACAAATTTGTACAGACGACTTGGAGACCTCTTGAAATATTTCACAGTGTTCCTTAGATCACTTATGAGACCTTCTATTGGGTCTAAACCATCATTAACAACCAAATTGACTATGTGAGCAGCACAATGAACATAAAAATATTTGGGATCAAACTGACCATTCTTTCTAGCAAGCAGCTTAGCTGACAAATTTGTAGTAGCAACATCATTGTTTGAAGCATTATCAAGGGTGATTGACATAACCTTATCTTCTATTTTCCATTCCACCATGCACTCAAAAACAACATGAGCTATCACCAAACCAGTGTGGGGAGGATCTAACTCAATAAAGTTAAGAACATGACATTGCAAAACCCAATCACTATCTATGTAATGTGCCACCAAACACATGTACTGAACATTTTGATTAGACGTCCACAAATCAGTAGTCAAACTTATTGATTCAGCCTCTCTGAGACTCTTCTTTAGCTGCTCTTTCTCAGATTCATAAACTTTCATGCATTCAATTTTAATAGTCTTCCTACCAATACTTTCATAGTTGCTATTCATCCATCTCATCAAGATATTAAACCATTTATGCTCAACCATTCTAAAAGAATACTCATGGACAATTATCATCTTTGCAATCAATTTTCTAGTGTGCTCATGGTCATATTCAGTAGGATTAACAACAAGACAACCATCATCTGCAACATAATTGAGAGTACCTTGAGCAAGTTGTCGTTTAGCCTGCGCAAGCTTGTTCTGAAACTATGTGCACTTAGCCAGGTGACGGTTCAGCTGTGAAGTTGCACCCCCTTGTTGATATGCATAACTCTTATGACAGAATCTGCACTTAGCCTTTGACACCATAACACCAAACTCCTTCTCAGATGGAACCTGTATCTGCTTGAAATACTTCCAACAACCAGCCCTCTTTCCTCTCTTTACCTTGGTCTTAGTAGGGGATAAAGGAATACCAGCCCTCTTTCCTTTCCGCCCTCTAGTTGCCTTCGAAGGATTTGACGGAACGCTGACAGCATCTCCACCCTCCACGGGCTGACTTGCATCATCATCTGCATCATCATCTGTCGGCACACTTACTGATATATCAGCATTCATGTCAAAGTTCTCTGTATGCTCTTCATCCTCCGCCAAAGGCTCCAAGTGCTACACAGAATGACAGAACAGGTAGTCAAAAATCAATTATGCAAGATGTAAATAATGTAACTACTGTGCACTTCGACTAAACAAATTAATCCATGAGTATTCTTTTAGGATTGGACGAACACCTGTGATTTCTGTTTTTTACCTCCCAGAACAGATGGCCACGCACTCAAACATTTCTCAATCTCAGATCCAATGGAATACATACAGTGTCTGTTGATATGGAGGCCGATGGAGCAGTAGACTTCGCAGTCGCGGCTGTGGATCCTCGACCTCGGCCACAGCCACCACGAATTCCTGTCGAAGACGGCATCTTCTTGCGGTTGCTTGTCGATTCAAAACTAGGTGCCACTAGAACCAGAGGAGGCATCGCTGGAGACTCTTCCTCATCCTCCATGACCTGCTCGAGATGGGATGGGGATATGTGAGTTGCGTGCTTGCGTGCATCGTGCTGCCTGCTGCGTGTGGAGATGGGAGACCGAAGAGGAGCGGCGTGCCTACCTGATGCGAGGAACAACGACGTGCGTCGTGCCTTCACGCGGGCACGGCAAGGAACGGCGGTGGGCGGCGGCTCTTGTATCGGGAGATCCGGAGATGGGAAGGGAAATGAAAATGACTAAACGAGGCGACGGCGGGCGACGGCTCCTGTGCGGCGGACTGCGGAGTCCACTCGACTCCCTGGGGCGAGCGACGCCGCGACGGCTGGTGGTGTATTGTACTGGTGTGTATAGGTGTATATGCTTAGGGTTTTAGGTTTGGGCTGGGCCGAGCCAAACGACTAAACGAGGGATGTATGGGCCGAGCTAATTTTACCCTTTTTAGGTGTTTGGCTTGTGAATTCCCTGGCTTGTTCGAGCTAACGAGCAGCTCGCGAGCTGGCTCGAGCTAGCTCGTTATAAATCGAGCTGGCTTGTTTTAAATTGAGCTGGCTTGTTATAAAACTAGTCGAGCTCAAGTCGAGCCATTAACGAGCGAGTTTCGAGTTTTTCGTCCAACCCTAGGCACAAAAGCCATTCCTAGCGGGGAAGTTTCATTTCATGGTTTACAAAAGTGCCACATTGTCACACCTCACCCTAGCTCCATCTATATAACACCGGAGAAGGTGCACCAACGCCAAAGGGACCAACGTGAACTGAATCCCCTGGAATCACGATGCCGAAACCAGTCACAGAATATAGTGCTGTGGTACCCAGTCAACGGAGGTGCATCATAGCAATCCTTAAAATAGATTATACATTTATAAGTTTCAACATTGGGTAGACCCTGAGATTATGCAACCTTCAAACAGAATAGCAGCAGCAGCACAACGATGTAGCTAGAACCTGATCAAAAAGCAACAAGTTCGGACTAGGAAGGAAACACTATTCTTCAACCTCAACTTTACCTTTCCCAGGTGAAAAAAGAAAGCAATGATTGAAAACTTCCGTACTCAACAAGCCATGAGAAATGTGAGTATATATACTTCAAATGAGGGTTGGGTTCATTTCACAAACTTTTCTTTTAAAAAAAATTCCAAAACATTCTGTAGGTTGTTTATCATGTTGTTGGAAAGAGGCTATCGCCTTAATCCGGTCCACGAATTGCTTTGCAACAAGTTAATCAAGGTCACCGATGCCGCGCACACCTCCCGCAACCCTCATGGCTCTCTCCCTGGCGCTCCAATGCCGTGCTGACGCTGCTCCATGCCTTCTGTGCCTCACCCACCGAATATAGCAGGGTGTACCAACACGGCGACACCCGGGAGCTCCAAACAGAGAGGCTAGCTAGGATGAAGAGAAGATGAACAGGAGACTAGGAGAGAGAGAGAGGATGAGGATGAAGGAAGAGGGGGCGTTGACGGAATTTTTGGCAGAAATCGTGACGGAGTGGCATGGTTCTAATATTAAAAGAGTACAGTGGCATCTAACCGATTTCACGACTAGTAATGGTGTTTTTTCAAATCAGCAATTTTGTAGTGGCATGGATACAATTAACCCTAAAGGAAAAGGCATAGTGAGCAAGAACATTTGAAACAACAGTTATGAGTTATAACTGAACAAAAGAAAGGATGAACATGTACCTTGCAGTTTCATGTTCAAAGATTTCCTTAACAAGCACATGATGGATGTGCTAACAATCTACCCTGCAAGTCTTATAGATTTTGATTGGTTAAATGGGAGAACAAAAAGAATTGAACGCTTTTCTATGTTATGTTGATAAAGTTCATCCCAATCTATGACGATGAACTGCTAAATAAGGAAAACTTTCGAGGGCATATTAATGAACAAAAGAATTTATAAGCAATACATTAAGATACAATAAGAATTGCTTTGTAAATTCAGCATAGAATGAAAATACTCCATTCGTTTCATATTATAAGTAGCTTTGACTTTTTTTCTATTCATTCTTTTTTAAGTTTGACCAAGTTTATAGAAAACCACTGTAGCATTTCCAACCCAAAACAAATATATTATCAAAATATATTCAATGTTAAATTTAATGAAACTAATTTGGTGTTCTAGATGTTGCTAATTTTTTCTATAAACTTAGTCAAAGTAATTTTTAAGTTTGACTAAGAAAAAAGCCAAAGCAATTTATAATATAAAACAGAGGGAGTAGCTGTTATTGACATGATATGCAGATTCAAATCAACATAACATACTGAGTGAATTCCAGAATGCATACTACTAGATTATGTCAAAGAAGGTAGAAGGGGGGAGGGGCAAGCATGCCTTAGAAAGGAGTTTAGCATAGGGGCATGCTGATTTGTTGGATGTTGAAAACAACTTGTGGAGGTAGGCACCGTGAATCTTGTGCCTACACGTCTTGCAGACAGATAGGGAATGTTGTAGTACATTGGGCATTCCTCCACGCCCTCAAACACCTTGCAGCATTTGCTTTTCTAGTTAAGGATCACCTCTGCAATTGAACGATTCCACATAGGCAAGAAAACCATCTTAAACCTAGAATTACTGTTCATTTTGTTCTGTGGGATGGTATTACCTGGCTGCTGACGAATACCATGAGAGAAAGTAGCCAGTTTCTGCAGTTGCAGTTCACTTCAGTGATGCCCAAACTTCTGCCATTTTCGACATGACACCAAGGGTAACAGTTAGAAAAGGTGTATAAAGATCAATACATCTCTCTTCCTTGCATGTAGTAAAAATTTCATATGCCAGTCTGTTCACACTAACTGAGAAAATATCATCAGTATACACAAGGGCATACATAGCATTATCTGTTTTCAGAAGCTGGTACCACTAGGCCATATAAGTTTGCGGCATCAAATATAAAAAATCAAAGGATCTCTATGATAAATTGCACAATGTCATCATTACATCAAGTTAACGCACACACACGAGGTTGTCAGTATCAGGATACGTATCTTAGTATTGTATGATAGTACGATATTACCCGAGACACGTGTTGGTTCTAGGATCGTTTTCTGGTGGTATCGCGCTAGTATCGTGTTACGGAGCACAGGATCATTAGAATCGTGCTAGGATTGAGATATTAACTGTTTCAAACTAGACAGTATTTGAATTCAAAAATCAAAACTATTTGAACACATTTGTGTTCATGTATTTTCAAAATCAATGTGAAATAAAACTATTAGCACTAGTGGGTAGTTTTCTCTTGATAAATCTCTCTTTTCTATGTTATATATTATTATTCTTCTTTTTTATAGAATGGCTATATATATAATTAATATAAATATTAAATTAAACTTAAAAAAGAAAATCTCATAGTATCCCAATACTACGATATGATCCTACGATCATATACTACTTTAATAAAAACGATACTACCCAGAATCCCGATACTAACAACCATGCATGCGCGCGCGCACACACAGAAAGAGAGAGAGAGAGATTACTTATACATCACTATGGTAGACAGATAAATCATTGAAAGAAAGGCTGTGAAGGCTAAAGTATATACCTGAGAAAATTCATCTAGTAGAAGAGGGACCTGCACGTCTGCACCCTGATGTAGTGAAGAACTTGATTGGATATGACAACAAGAAATATCTTAAACTAATAAATCATGTACTCACATAGGAAGGCAGCACTCTGATATCATCCTTACAATGCCCTTGCAAGTGAGCCCATTTGCCAAATCCCAACAGGCCAAAGTGATTCTATGCATGGAAGCAGCAAACCTCTGCTTCAGGCATGAGCTCAGCCTCCTTTTTCTTCCCACAAGAAGCAGCAATCCGTAATGGGATATGCTGGAAAATGAAATCCAATATGCACGGACTGATCTTAAACTTATATTTAAGTACCTTTTCCCTAGTAATGGAAGCCATGGGACCAGGTAATAAAGATATCAACCTAGTGAGAGGAAACATAAACCATTAGCACAGAAGTTAGAAATAAGAACTAGCACATTTTTCTAAGAACTAGCACATTTCCTGTTTACTGCAGCGGATTTCAAATAAATGCCACATGTCCTAAATCTTTTTACATTAATTATTAACTCTCAAATCTTAAGTATTGCATACCTAATTGCACATAAGATGTAATGCACATATACATACACAAGTAAACAATGCAATAATGCATAGGACGACACACTTCAAATAGAACACAAATATTCACCGAGTTTATCCACAGAAGTAGATCAAAAATGATAGTAGCTCATCACCATACCAACTCCTTATATAAGTAAAAGTATCTGCTGAACTTACAAATTACAACACATACCCAGTCTCAAAATAGTAAATCTGTTTCGAGAAGTTGTATAATCCTGGATTTTGTAATAAGTCCAAACTTGTACAACAAATTATTCTCTCCTTAATATAAGAACAGGCAGAACTCCAGCCTTCCTGCTTCAAAGAAAAGATTCCTAAATCAATCATCAATTAATCCGAGAGAACACTCCTTTTAACAGTAAAAAGGCTCAGAAAGAAGTAGAGAGTAAGCCACAAACCATAGATGGGATATTGACTGTGAGGAGAAAAGAATTGAATATAGCGCACAGACAAAGCCCTTGCTAACGCTGAAGTAAAACCATGAACAACGAATGATTTTACAAGTTACCAAAGATGCAAGTAAACGAGGCAGCTTGAAGCTATGATGAATAAAGCCACTTTGAGAACCAAGATTTTGCAGTTGCCTCTGAAACACCAGAAGCCAATAATGTACGAAGCATGTTCTCCATCATTTTGCCATTACTCTCAGCATACTCCTAGATTTAATAAGCTGAAAACTGTGGAAGCACATGATAGCGTGCAACCAAAGCAGATTCATGAAAGCTCACTGTTGGCCCATATCTATAGCGCCAACCATTAATTACAGCACCATTGACACCATCAGTCATTTCCTCCACAAGCAAAAGTGCAAAACAGATGACTCAATCTGCTTCTGTAACATGTGGAACACAAAACCCAAATCATTTTCCAGAAGTTAAGTCCAGCAAAAGCCAACCACAACTGTTGTCAGTTTCGCCCCCAATAGTTCAACTTTTGTTGACAGCATAGTTTCGCTAGTCGACAGAGACCGAGCTATGCTAGTATAAAAAATCTGGCAGTTTTGAAACAGCATCACCGATAGTGATATTCTGCATTGCTGATCTCTCATCAATCTTTTTTTTCTGGACTCCTCCAGCTAGCAATCCATAGAAAGAAAACACAATTACATCCAATCCAAAATGAAAAAGATATTACATCAGTGTAAAAGGAAGATTGTACTTTTATGATCAATAAAAAAAGTATTACACCCTACCGTGTTGTATTGCTTCCCTTGGGCTGGATGTAGACAAAGGATGGCTTCAACAAGTCAACTTAATATGCTTCTCCCCACCAAATCAGTGTAATAATAAGCTTCATTCAATTTTGGTTTTCCTGACAATGGTTGATAATAGCATTCAGGATGAAGGAAGAATCTTTAAATATTTTCTATTTACTCTTGAATCAATAAAAAGATTGCTCAGTAGTTTTTCAAAAAAAAAATGTGTGTCAGACTCTATCCAAATACAACCTTGATGTTATTAGTGATAAATAGCAAAGCCACAGGTCAAGAGCTCACAGAAAGCAATCTTGAATTTTCTCGATCTCATCATCAGTGAGTGCTGATGAAAGACACCTTCTAGCATTGTGTCAAGAAATAAGGGCAAGCTACTGACATCAATACATGATTCTATTTTCGTGTGCTGAATCAGAGAAGACAAGAATATGCCAAATGAACTTCACCCTTTTCACTTCCAAGTGCAAAGAAAATCAGTGGCAACCCATGTTCTAGGGAATGAAGAAGAAAGAATATCAACTGATCATCGTGTGGTATAATATGGATTTTCTGGAATAGCTAAGATCACTTCACCAAAGCCAAGAACAGCAATAGAGCAAGTGACCATGCATTTTCATTTAGTTCTTCACAGAATAATATTGATCAACAACTCTCATAAACTGTATGTTCTTCTGTCAGGCATGAGGCATTCACAATTTTCAGAAAACTAAAAAGACAAGACTCAGACAGTTAACAGAATACTTTTGGGCCAAATACTGTTACACAATAGACAAGCAACACCTTTAACCTGGGGTTTCTGCACTATTGTTCTCCAAAAGTTTAGCCATCAGTACCTCGTCCAATTCAGTGGTTTTAACCCACTACCTTTGAATTTGACAGAAGTTGAATAAAGGTTTGCATTAATAGATTCTAGGGGTTACATTTCAGAACATGACAGCCTCAGAGATACTACATAAACGCAAGTATACAGCCCATTTCAAAAAGTATGTCAAATAAAAAAATGCAAAGTTTATAGCAATGACAATTTCCATTAGCGATAAGCACTATGCTGATAAATAAATAAATAGATTAATGACACCAAGTTGAACTACCTCTTATTCATATCATCTAAAGACATAGACCATGTGCGCACACATAGAAATCTTGTGCAAATATCAGTTTTGTGGTAGTTGCTTGCTAGGAAATCAAGGAATATATACCTCACCAAGAAAAAAAAAAGTATGTCATTTTACAGATTATATAAACTCTTTACAATCCAGATACCGAATAAAGGACCAAGGGGAAAATAGGAATACCTTATGTGAGCATGAGGTTCCATATCATACCAGTAATCTATATCATGTTCTATAAAGAACTAGGAACAAATATCAGTAGACAAGCAAACAAAATACAAGAGATCATGCCATGATTAACTCAACTAAATAAAGAAGTCCAAAAAATACTTGACCAAAAACAGAACGAAAGCTACCTGTGATCAATTCACTTTCATGAACTTGAATGTTAACAATTCTAACCATATACCTCCGAATAAGCAGAGACCAAAATGCAACCAAGATGATATGGGATTACTAATTTGAGTATGTACAGAATGTAAAATGTTGAGCATGGACTCTACATATAGTATATTTCTTCATATTGCCTTTGAAGATGCATTCAAAACATATAAATGAGTTAATGAGATGGAAGTTTTCAAAAGCTACTTTTATATCCATGCAATTAGACATACTCACATATAGTAAATAGATAAATAAATAAAATTCAGGCACATATGTACATGTTATGAGATCCATGCATTCAAGCATTGAACCATTTCGACACAAATGAGCAAAATGACACAGCTATGTGAATTTTTAAATTCAGCTACTCCGTTATCTTCCCATTTTGTGATTATGACTAACGGATGCAATGCTACCTCATTCAGAAAGCAGAAGAACGGAAGTGCTTGTGCATGCAGTAGTTCACCATAACCAAGCCACAAACGAGGGAGCACTTATGCTAGTATGGAGGCATATCACGTTTCTCTAACCAAAAGCACAACTTCATCTGAATCGATTCAACATATAATCAAATGAAGCCTGTAAAACCTACTAAGCAAAAACAAGAAAAAAGACATTCGGCGAACTGCCACCTCTCCACAGAACAATGGGTATAAGACGCACACCAAAAGGCAAGGCAAAACCATCCCTTCACATTCTTTACCGCAAGCACAACCTCTTGTATTGGACCATGGTCAGGCCTAGTTCTCTATACCCAGATGCACTCCTACCCGCAAGCAAAATCATCCAGACAACTTAAGCAATGGAACCTAAGATAGAATCGCATCCAGGTCTCAAATCAACCTCCATTTTGCGAACGCGCAAATCAACCTCCTCAACAAAAGGAATTTATTTTATCGGCCACTCACAACATGCATCGGTCCCTGGACCAAAACCAAATTAATTCTCCACTCAGGACGACCTTCTTACCATATGAACAGCCAAAGCCAACCCAAATCAAATCAATCCATTGCTCAAATCATATTCTTAGGCATATGGGCCACATGTCACCACAAAACCGACAAGACAAATGAATATCACGCCTAACGCCTCACTGTAAGGACAAGTACACCAAACTCAACTCAATCCGCCAAAGTTAGCACACATGTCCAATCTGCTCACCGAAGAGACAACCAAAACAATTCACATCAATCTGCCATCGAAATCGCACCATCTATGAAATCAATTCGTCATTCAAATCGCACATCTCGCTGTAAAAATAATAAAATCACAAATCAACCCGCTGTTCGAATCGCACTAGCCGCAAGAACAAAAAAAAAAGAACACAAATCTCAACACGCCGCTCAAACCCTCAAACCGCTGATCTCACTGCCAAGACAACACAAAAATCAAAAATCAAATCGCCCTATCGCGCTTATCTCCACAAAAAACGTCATCACGCATCACGACACGAATACAGAATCAACGTGCGCGCCTCGTCTTAAGATTTAAGAACACGCGCGACGCAGGCATCACAGAACCAAATCAACATCAATACTTGCAAAATCGGAAAGAAAAGCAGACCCAGACCAAGCACCTAGAGCACGGGGAACGGACGAATCGATGCAAACAACGGCCGAAACCCAAACTAGCGATCAACCTTGCCCCTTGGCAGCACAATCACACACCAAAGGAGACGCCAAGGGAGCCAAATGCGAAAAGGGGAACAAACTGACCAGACCAAACTGGACGGGGCGAGACGAAGCGACGTTACAGCGGCAGGCGATCCCCCGGCGAGGCACCTCGACGACGACGCAGCGGCCCAAATCCAGCAGGCGGCCGCCCAACTCCGGCGGGCGCGCGGTCGATTCGACCAAGCAGGTAGGCGAGGCTAGGGTTAGGGCTCGAGGTCGAATTTCGTGGCGGTGATTTTACCGTTGCGATCGCCAATTCGGCCACCACCAGCCTCTTGTACTCCCGAACGCCCACCCGTTGCGTTACCACGCTGTGCTTTCTCGGTGAGTTGACGACGGTGGCTTCCTCTCCTCTTCCTATTGCTGCCACGGAGGCGGTTGGGCTTCTCACTCTCTGTGACAAGTGGGCCCAACGCTTAGTTAACTTGCTTTTTTGCAAAAAATCATTTCGAACCCGTGCAGAGTTTAAATTCTTAGAGCCGTTGCGCTTTTGCTGTTTTAAGCCTCTCAGGTTGCGTTACTCTCTCCCAAACAAATCAAACGGACATCAATTTTTGTGTTAGATTTGTTTTACCTTGGGGACACGTCACGATGCTTTTGCACCTCGTGGAACGTGGGCAAGCGAGCTAGAGACATGTTCGGCTGTGTTCGTTCCAGCCAGCTCTCATCACGCGCACCCACAAACGCACGAAAAACGAAACGATCCATTAGCACGTGATTAATTAAATATTAGCTAATTTTTTTAAAAATAAATTAATTTGATCTTTTAAGCAACTTTTTAAGCAACTTTTGTATAGAAACTTTTTGCAAATACAAATCATTTAGTAATTTAAAAAACGTGTACGCGAAAAACGAAAAAAGGCTTGAAAATACAGGGCAAAGGAACAAAGCGGAAGTGATGTGTGTCGCACAGAAGACTGAACTTCAAAACGGTTGGTCAGAATGGACACCATCGCTTCCTCTAAAAAAGGGAATGGACACCATCATAGCTTAGCCTATTCTTACGGTTTAGACTGAGTTCGCTAGTTGCGATCTCTTCCGAACGTCTCGATGGCTTGGAAACGTCGCACAGGGCGAACAATAGATGCACAGTAACGTGCAGTATATACACAGTGTCAAACAGTACATACACAGTGTCGCATACAGTATACAACAGTTCAGCTACAGTATTTTGTTTGCAACCCACCGAGGAGCTCGGAAAAGCAACACGCGAACTCAGCCTTATTGTTAACTTAAAAATAATTTATAGATAAAAATTTATATAGTATGATCTAATTAAATGTTATAAAATAAACTATATATAATCCAAAAACGATGAACTTCTTTTACTTACAAACATATAAAAAGCAGCGAAACAATGAAGTATGTATATGTAATTACTAGGACATATATCTTATGTACACATATATCTGTAACCCCCACGTAATCCTGTAAATCTATCCAGAAAGCACATATATGGTAACTAAGTACTCTCTTCATTTTATATTATAATTCGTTTGACTTTTTTTAATCAAAATTTTTTATATTTAACTAAGTTTATAAAAAAATTAACATCTATGACACAAAATTAGTTTTATTAAATTTAACATTAAATATATTTTGATACAATGTTTGTTTTATATTAAAAATGTTATTATATTTTGCTACAAACTTAAAAAAATTAACAAAAGAAATCAAACGACTTATAATATGAAAAAGGAGAGAAATTGGCTTTTTCATACGTACCTAGATAAGGACCTGTTCAGGTATCTAGCTAAAATAGCTACATTTAGGTTGAGTTAGTTTCTTCACTTTCACAACTTTTACTCTTTTGTCTTTTACGCGCGCTTCTAAACTGCTGAACAGCGTATCTTTTAAATAAAGATTTTATTGGAGAGTTGCTTGAAAAATTTTTTATTAATTTATGTTTTAAGTTTTTAAGCTAATACTTAATTAACCATGTTCTGATGAGCCACCTGGTTTTTCGTGCGAAGATAGAAAAGTTTCTAACACAAAGTATCTAACACATCCTAAGAGTAGATACAATAAGTTAATTCAACAGGCTCCAAAACATTTCATATCATTATATTCCTATGTGAAAGAGAACTAAGAACAGGTACAATAGTAGACTATAAGCCAACTATAAATATATTGTCAGGGCTACAAATAAGACATACCTCCTATTTTTAGAGTTATGAAGTATACGGATACGGCATACCCTTAAGTATACGGGAAGATTACCTTAATATTATGAAATTCAGCTAATACTCAGGAAAATTGTACCTCGAATAGAAGGTGTTAGAGTCCTATTCGGAGGAGATACAAACTCTGTGATCTTGTCCGTCAGAAATACTCTTCGAGTTCTACTTGAAAACCAAGGCAGTTTGCGATATAAATATAAGGCCCCCAAGGGGATACGGAATGATCGAATCATAGCACAAGCCATCACCATAGCAGAGGCAATCTGGAGGACTTTGAAGACAATTCGTCGGTTGAATCTCGTCGAGATGTTCTCATCAGGGATCTAGTCGGTGATACTTTTTATTGTTCTCTATTGTAATCTCTGTGGTTCTTGTCATAATTTCATATAAACTGGAGTAGAGCTATTACCTTACGAGGAGCTTGAACCAGTATGATCATTGTCTTTTATGTGCTTAATGTTGTTTCGTGTAGATCCTTGCTCCAGCGTACCCTAATACCCTCATAATACGATCTACGGATATAACCCGTTGACACATATATAGAGAAGATAAGAGAGGAGAGAGAAAAAAAGCAGGCTACATATTTGTAGCCAGCTACAACACGGACTCCAAGACGTTGTGTGTATGATAGGTGGGACTAGGTATTAATGGTATAATATATATTTATAGATAACTATATGAATTGACTATTAGATTGACTATATATGATTTGAAGCTAGTAGTTTGCTATACTATTAAACTTGCTTTAAGGAGAGAGAAAAAATCGAGCCTCAAATTAATGGAAAAATTTTGAAAATATACATTTGTTCACTGATTTTACAGAAATATAGATGTTTAGAAGGGAATGGCAAAATTATACCATTGTCACGGAATGAAAGTGCGACACCATGCGTGGTCTCGCGTTGCGAGTGCGCGACACCACGTTCTCGCGTGGCGAGGGCGCGTGACCTAGCGCAATGAGTGCGCGAGACAGCGTGAACTCGCATGACTAATAGATTAATTAGCATCATTAGCAATTAAGTAATTATTATTTCTTTAATTAACATCATTAGTAATTAATTAATCACTAGTCAGGATTATTAATTGCATCATTAGCGTCATTCCGGCCATGTCGCTTGGCCAACCAGCGAGACCGAGGCCATGTCGCTTGGCCAACCTACAAGACCGTATGCGTCATCACGCCATCATCACTATCGCGCGTTGGTCTTACAATTTCGTCATGATTTCGCACTGTTGAACCGCGACGATAGTCTATTCATGTAAATCCATTCGAATCTCGTATATTTTTGAGAAAAATACACTTCAACAGTATAATTTGAATTTTTTTTCCAAATTAATCGCCGGGCGATAGCACAATCCTTCATGCACTGCAGCTCAGGAGCAGCCGGCGCTAGCGTCAAAGCAGGCGTTTTGTGGGCCCGCATGAACTCCACCTCCTATCGGCTTGTTTGACAACTTGAGAGAAGAGGATTGAGAGTTTAGACGAGGGAATTGATGGTGAGATTAATATAGGAATTTGATTTTTAGTCCCAATCTCCTTTTTTGGTAGAGGTGATGAAAATTGATAGGGAGTTTAGTTGAAGATTAGACTTTTAATGGAAATGGATGGTTGAGATTTGTTTAAGCAAAGGAGAAATTTTCTCTCAATTATCACCCTCTACCCAGGTATTGAAAAGACGAGAGTTCCTTCCTCAATTCTCCATCCTATCCCACCAAAACTTTCATGTCTCCTAATCAAACAAAACAGTTAATACCTCTATTTCTCTAAACTCCTACTCCCTCCTTAAAAACTCCCCCCAAACCAAACTGACTGACAGCGTATTGAACCAAGAAGAGCAAATTAAAAAGGAAAAAGCTGTCAGTAAACACTGTAGCAATGATAAAGCGTAACCGGCTATTGTATACCCTACTAGCTTTATATTAGCTGCAACAATCCGACGTGATCATTTGTGCAGCTATTAGCGAGCTGTACTATTGACCTTGTTCTAAAAAATGGAGGTAATACTAGATATCATTTATCACCTTTATACTTAGAAATTGGATCGTCCACGACATGAAGTCCGTTGCACATGTTGAGAACCACATGCTCGGCCATAATAACTCTGCATGAGTCTCAGAGTCTCCTGTCCCCTTCTTCCGCTAGCAGCAGTGCAGAGATAAGTTCCGAATACTTAGGGTAATTTCTTTCCATGTACATCTTCTGGAGTACAGGGTGGCTTGGCTGGAATGTAAACAATGTCTTCTCTATCATCTCATCCTCTGAAACATCTCGCCCACACAGTTTGAGCTTTTAGAGACGATGTCGCGGAGAGGTGAATCATACTCAGCCACAGAGTCGGGGTCCTGGAATCGCAGGTGCTCCCAGTCATACCGTGCTTGGATCAGAATGATGGGCTTTTGTTGATCAAACCGATCCTCGAGAGATCGCCACAGAACAGAACATGAACTCGTTTTTCAAAGCTTCGCCTAGATGGCGCCTTAGGAAAAACAAGAGTCGTTGCCCTTTGTGCATTGGTGCAGTTGGAGCCCAGGAACAATCGTGTCACTGAGACCATTCCTGGCTAGATGCGATTCGACTTTATAAGGCCACGCCAGATAATTGTTGTTCGTTCCAGTAATAACAAGCTTGGCAAAAGTCTTCTTTCACCATGTCATACATATCGTCCTGCATTTAGGTTCATGCAAAAGAAGGCAAATCAAACATATCGCAAATACAAAAAAAATATGCTAGTCGCGAAGTAAACTACGGGGAATGGGATCAAGTATTTTATTCAACAAGGTCGACCGATTTATCCAAGGATCAGCACGTTACTAGAAAAAAATCCACAGTGTTGATCGTATTACTAGAGATCTATTATAAATATACACGAAATCTCTATTAATTTTTAAAATGAGTAAATTACATTAATAGTACACAAACTTTTTAGTTGGTACAATCAAATACATGAACTTATAAAACACTCATTTTTTACACAAACTTATTAAGAACGTGCAAATAAGCTAAAAGAACACAACAAGATTAATCTTGCTAGTTTAACCGTTAATTAGAATGCTATGTAAACACGTAAGTGAGAAAAATGCTATGTAAACATACATCTATCCAGTGAAAAGGTTTAATAAGACCTAATGATTATTCAAAGAAAAAACATAAAAAAAAGGATAAACGATGCAAATGATAGAACAAATAATAATAAAGCATAAATTAAGTTTACAAATATGTCATGTCTCATGCCCATCTCGTGTGTGCATGTCATGTTCTCATCAGTCTAACTTGATAAAATTGGCCATACCATATCCCTTTGGCCTTAGTTTGCATGTATCAAACAAATTCATATACCAAAACGATCATTTTATAAGTCCGTGTATTAAATTGGAGCCAATATAATTTACTCTTTTAAAATACATACAGGAATTAAAACAAAATATAATATACCATGCAATCCCATGAGCTATTTCATGGAGTTCTAGTACCATGCATTAAATTCTAATACGACTTGATCTAGTTCATGGAATTGATTTAGGAAACTAAATATATACATCAGGATGTCATATTCATGCGCTATGATCTGCCGGCGGCAGGGGATTTAGGGATTCATGCGCTTTCCGAGATAATTTAACATCTTAAATATTCATGCTGTTAAAGTTTAAGCCGGGTGAAAGAGGAAGAAATTAATTGTTTGTCATTTTTAAGATATGGTAATTACTGATTTGTCACTTACAGTTTATGACATTACAGTCTATGACATGTGAGTCCTCATGTGTCTATGACATGTGAGCCCTCATGTGTCTATGACATATCTTTAATTGTCACTGACAAATAGTTAAATATTTCAGATAATCAAGATAATTGGCATTAGCACAAAATTGCCCCTAACTTTTAATAATCATTTCTCACTTTTCAGATTCATTTTTTTTAAAAAAAAGTGCACTGAAGCAGGTTCAGAAAAAGATACAGAAGAAACTTGCATCAACCACAGTTTTAAGAAAGCCCATAGCGTAAACCACAGTTGTCACCGTTGGAGGCACCCTTACTCCCTGGGTATCCTGGAATTTGTCTAAAATCCCTGTAAGGATGTAATGAACAGGAGGAGGAGTATACTAGTGGTCAATTGGGACACTCATGTCCTGTAGGGATGTGTTTGGTTGAAGGGATATTTCTATATGGGAGATGACGATTCAATCTTTGACTGTGTTTGGTTGGTAGGTGAGAATGGATATGATGGCCAAAAAAAGATATTATTCTACGAAGATATTGTATGAACGTATCCAGTCAAATTGGTCGGATAAGGATATCCACCTTTGATAATCTTGATCATTAATAATTGATTAGCAAGAATTAATACATTTGGTTGTTAATTAGTAATTACCTTGTCAAAATTAGCGTTAATTGGATATAATTAGTCCATTTTACTGTTAATTAGTATAGGTTATGGCTATATTAATAGTAATTAACATATTTTATTATTAATTAATATGTTATTGGTTTCATCTCGTTCTTTCTCATCCATCAAATTAATCAAGAAACTGGATGACCATATTCACCCAACCAAACATAAAACAGGAGCACAACATCCTTACAAATATAAATAGATATATCCTATCCAACCTTGACCACGAACCAAACGTACCCTAAGAGTTAACGCCCAAACTCATTCGTTAGTGGGCCGAACTGGCCCATGTAATCCATGTTGTATCGCTGGCATGAGCTGTATGTTGGCTATTGCGTGTGAGAGAGGGTTGGTGAGATTGTAAACTTTAAGGCCATGTTCTTCTTTCTCCTTTTCCAACTCATCTTTCTCGTTTTTCGCACGCATGCTTTTCAAATTACTAAATGGTGTGTTTTTTGAAAAGTTTTTTATGAGAAAGTTTCTCTAAAAATCATATTAATCCTTTTCAAAAAAAGCTAATAATTAATTAATTATGTGCTAATGAGTCATTTCGTTTTGCGTGCACGAGAGATTAGTTCTCAACCACATATGCCTAACACACTCATACATAGAGAAGAAAAGAATAGGCAACTTGATGGTGATGGCGGTGGTGGTATAATCATGTCGGTGTTCTTGTGTGTGTTCTTGTGTTCTTCCTTGGTTCTCTAACATAAATCTCATGCCACTTCCTCGATCAATCCTCGTATTCCCGGAGACAACTATAACCAACGAGCAATCATTCTCATGTTCTAGCAAAACTCCTAATTCTGCCATAGCATCGGTAACACTGTTATAATTTCTAGGATAATTTTGGACTCTAATTAAATCAACAAAAACCAGATAAGAACAAGAGTCTTAACTACTGTAAAGATTTCGCATTGACACCATTACTTTTTCCCCTTTCTTGATCCAACGACTGTACGGGATTAGAAACTTCACACATATTATATTCTCTGTCTTGTGTGAAATCAAAGTGTTGATTTAATCTAAGTGATAAGCAAATTGTCAAAGGTGAGTGTTTTGAAAAATATGGTGAATAGTATTTTCTGTCGGTGAATAGTACAAGGCACTGGCCAGTCAGACCGAAAGGTGCTCGCCGGTCAGACCAGAGGTATCCGGGCTGTTTGACCAGGTTGCTCGACGGTCAGACCGACAAACTCCGGGAGAGAGTCGGTTTCGGGTAGTTTTCGTGGAACTTCTAGATTCCTTCAAGTTTATTACTTCTAGATGGTTTCTATTCGTATGTGATACTATTGTATGCTGATATGGGTCAAGTTGGTGTGAATTTATACACGGATATAGAGTTTCTTTGTTGTTCATGTGTAGATGTTGCTTGAGGCCATAAGAGTATAGCCGGTGATGGATCAGGACTAAGCTTGAGAGAAGTTGAGATCCAGACGGTCAAGGATATCATGCGGGATGCTCAGGCTAGAGAACAATGCACGTAGAGGTAAATGTTTCCATATGACTGTTAACACCAGAATTTGGTAAGCCCCGAAGTCCTCATCGGTCCAGGATCTATATCGGCTCAAAGCTAATATCGGCCTAGAGTTCTACATCGGCCGATGGGGGTTATTTTAAACCAACCACCAGCAGCAGTCGGATTCTTGTTAGATTCGGGAAGATCTTATCCAGAGAAGACCGAATTTGAGGAGGATGCGGCGTGTATCTCTTAATTAGGAAGAGTTTGTTAGTTTTCTGTTTTATCTTTAGGAAAGTGTGTTAGTGTCCGGCAAGGACTTTATCTTTTCCTTTTATCTTTAGGAAAGTTTGAGTCCTAATCTGTTAGGATCTTTGTTAGTCTATGGGTATAAATATGTAAGCCCGTAGTTCATGTAATTTTTCATCTCACGATCAATCAACTTCGGCGCATCGCCAACCTTTTTACTTTCGTCTTCTTCGGCGAGTTCATGCTCTTCACACGAAGGGTAAGTCTCGTTATGGCTGCCTGCGCTGTCGGGGCTAGGGCTTCAACGTTCTGATCTCGTCAACGTAAGCACCTACTATCATATATCTTAGTCAATCTGGTTCGGCTTCTTGATTTAGTCTTATCGGCTGAAATTCGCTTTAGGGTTTATGCCGGTATTGACTAAATCACCTTGCTAGATTAGATTGGCTAAGGTATCCACCACCCTGAAAATCAGTCAAGGGCTTGATTGTCTAGGTCTTGCGTCTCTTTTCATACTTAGTGCTGCATCAGACCAATTTGATCTACTAAGTCGTGATTAGAACCGTAATCTCTAGCCTGCTTGTTGGCTGCCAATAAGGGTTTCACCGGGGTTTCAGCCGGTGAGTTATCTGGACGTTGCATCGGCCCAAGAGTTTTACGTATAGATTGGATCTGGCCGATGACAACAGAGTATTTATTGTTTATCTGCTTGTTGAGAGTTTATGCCATCGGACCTCTGGCCGATGTGTGCTTTAATCTTCAGATCAATATTTATCTTATATTTATCTAGATTATGCTGCTACATCATCATGTTATCGTCAGCCGATCGTCTCTATATAGATATTTGTTCAGTACATCGGCTGGAATTGTGCCATCGGCTCATCGGCCGATCGGTTGTTTTGGCTATCGGCCTATCGGCCGATACGTTTTTGCCCTATCGGCCTATCGGCCGATAGACTTTCTGTTCTGTTGTTTTGTATATCTTGTCAGTGGCAGGATCAAACTGACTGGCACGCCTGCGCTTCATCAATTTTAGGACCTGCACTGGAGCTAAGCAGATCTCCCAGGCCTTCGTGTGTCCGCACGCCGGATCCTCATCGGCGGTACGGATTTGGCGTCAACAATGACATACACGTTGTGTTGTGTGCGTATGGAAAGACGAGTCAAATTTGGATTGGAGTCCAAGTTTGAAAAGATTAAAGTGTGGAGTTGTATGGGGATATTGTTTTCCTAGTTTGGTAAGTTTCCTATGTGATTAGAAGTCCTAGTTCTAGTTGGATTCGTGGCTAGGGGTAGCCATGTTGTGGGTATAAATAGATGAGGGTTGAGTCTAGAAGATATCGACTTTTTGGGAGAGAAAAGTTAGGGTTTGCTTCGAGATTTCAATCCTAGTTCAAGAGTTGAGAGATGAGTGCTTTAGTTGCACTTTGTAAATACATATTGATGCAATAAAGTTGATCTACTTTCAAGAGTTTCGTCGATACATGATTTTTTGAATCCTAACATTTTGACCGGAGTTCATTGGGCAGTCTAACCAATGGTGTGGCAGTGGTCTAACCGATGGCGAGGAACTGGTCAGACCGGCAGTGACGAGAAGGCACCAAAGGGAGACGGCGGTACGACCAACCGGACAACATTGGTCTGACCGACGGCATAGGAGCGGTCAGACCGGCTACGCCGGCAACTTCATCGATTCGAGGGTAACTTTATTTCCGCTAGAAGTTTTTAGTTTTTGGTGTTCCAACTATTGATCCCCCTGGTTAGATTGGTTCTTGTATTCGATTCTACAAGTGGTATCAGAGCCACGTTTGCTCTTTTTGACCTTAACCGATCTTGAGTTTTTGACCGAGCCGCATGTTTTTGATGGAGTTCATTTTTCCTATTAGTGTCAAAAGATGAAATCTTATATTATGTCTGAGAGTTATGATATTTGGCTGAAAGTTGCAAATCCTTATGAAATTCCTCCTCAAATTAATACTGCTATTTTAAAGACCGATTTTGAAAACAATTGCAAAGCTCGCAATATTTTGCTTAATAGAATTCCTCGTTCGGATTTTGATCGTGTTTCTCATGTTGAAACCGCGTATGAGATTTGAAAGGCTTTATCTGATTTTCACCAAGGAACTTCCAATATCAAGAAACTACGCAAAAATGTTTTTAAAAGGATTACATGAAATTTGAGATAAAATCTGAAGCGGCTTTGGATGATTATCTTGCGCGCTTTGATAAAGTTTTGAGTAATGTTAGATCGGTTGATGATTCTTATAATGCAACTTATACTCAATCTGAGATTTCTCGACAATTTTTGAACAGTCTTGATATGTCAATCTAGGAGATGAAGGTGACTTCAATTCAGGAATCTGTTAACATGTCTGCTTTGACTTTGGACTCTCTTTAGACCAAGCTTAAAACTCACGAGATGAATATTCTTTCCCGCAAGATTGATTCTAAATCTAGTGCTTTGGTTTCTTCTTCGAGTTCTTTCATTGATGCTTGTTCTTCATCGGTTAATGCCATGTCTGATGATCAACTCGAGCAATTTGGGAAGGAGGACTTGGTTTTGGCTACTAACAAGCTTTCTCAAACTTTTGAAAATGTAAAGAACAAGGACCCGTTCGATGCTTTGAATGTGGTGAGTTAAATCACATCAATTTCAATTGTTCTAACTGCAAGAAGGTGATCTAGAAGAAGGAAGTGGACAAGAAGGACAACAACAACAAGAAGAAGAGTTACAGGCAAAGGCTAATCCGAGAACTCATAGAAGCTTTTGAGAGCGATGAATCAAAGTTTAAAGAAGGGAGCAGTGGCAAAGGTTAGCGTGTTGTTGAATTAGCTTTTATTGCTAGTAATCTTGACTCTGATGATGATGAATCTGATAGTGAATAAAAACTTAGTTATGATCAATTAGAACATGTTGCTTTTATTCACTATCAGATTCATCATCATCAGAGTCAACATTTGCTAAGAAACTTAAAACATGTTCTAATTTATTTAATGAGAGTGATCACACTATTGAGATTCTAAAAGTTAAAATTGATAGATTAAAACCTATGGTTTCTAATGGTGATGATTGCAAATCCTATGAAGCTTTATTTTATGAAATTACTACTTTGCGAGATGTCAATTTTGCTAATTGTTTGAAATTGGAATATGAGGTTTAAAAATCTAAAAAACTTGAGTCTTCTTTTGCTCTTGGATTTGCTTTGCATGTTCGTGTTGTTGATAAATTGATTTCAACAAAGAATGTTTTGAAAAAATATAACACTTTTTTTTGTGCAAGTTCTTTGTTCAATGTTTTGTATGCAAAGAGGATTAAACAACACAAGAATGTTTTGTTTTTCTCAAAATTACTAGAAATGCTTTTTGAATGAGATGAAATTGAAAGATGCTTTAAGTCATGTTGAGTACATGGAAAACATTGTGAAATCTGATGAGGTGTTTTCTTGTTTTAAGTGTCGCAAGAACAAAGGTGTTTTGGTTGATTGTGAAAATTGTGTAAATTTGTTAAAAGAAGTTTCTTATTTGAAAAGTTCTTTCGAAAAGTTTTCTGATGGCAAAAAAAACTTAACATGATTTTGGATCAATCAAAAGTGAGCACTTACAATCGGGGCGTAGGTTTTGGTACTAATGCCTATTTTACAAACCACCAACCTGCTGTTTTGAGCATAACTGAATAAGGTGAAGTTTTGATAAAACCTGAACCAAAAAAAATGGTTTTTAAATCTGCTAGGATTTTGCCTTCTCTTTCTTCGACGATTCAAGAAACAAAGTCTTTGATTACAAAACAGTCAACATCAAAACCATTTACTCATTTTCGTGAGAAGTACACTTGTTCTTTTTGTAAAAAAGATGAACATTTGGTTGGTTTTTGTTTTGGACTTGCCCGTAAACAGAAAAAGAAAAGAGAAATTGCTTTTGCGAAACAAAGGTGGAAAAAATCGGGTTTTGAATCGAGGAGTTCGATCAGACCCACACTAACCAGTCGGTCGGACCGGCCAGCGGTCAGACCGCAAGTGTCACAGTGGTTGGGCCGGCTAGACAACAACGGTCAGACTGGCCTCGAGGCAATTTTGCGCGTAATTAAAATCGGACTTTTGTAAAGCGACAAGGTAAGTCTGATTCTGATTTTGTTCATGCATATGTACCTACTGGTTTAAATTGTCGTGTAACTCAGTGTTGGATTTCAAAATTTCTTTTATCTAACCCCAACACGGAGGCATCGACATCTTCTCGTTCGTAGGTATTTTGGCAGCATACTCCCCATGTGCGTTCAATGTGGAGATGGCAATTGCTTTTCAAGGTAACATTAACGTATTTTTGGGTTGACACACTTTTTGTTCTACTTCTTCATTTATTAGCTTTTCATTTGCTATTATTTGAGGTAGTACTTTTGGTAATTTAAGTGGAATATATGTCAATTCATGAGAATTTTGGTGATATCATTGGCAATTGGATGTTTTTTTAAAATCTTTAATTTCTTCTTGATTTTCTTCGGGGAGAATTGAAATTTAATTTGAGGGGGAGTTAATGCTTTTTCATGCATTAATGTTTATTTTATGCATTTGTTCTAATTCTAAAAATATATAAAAAAAGAAAAAAGAAGAGCTTTGTTTTATACCTTTAGTATATTCTTGTAATGCAAGCAAAATAATTGAGGTCTATTTGTTGCTATGTTAGCTTGTATGTATTTTAAATTTTTTATGAGTCTTAGATATTGCTTTTAAGTGAGATAATGCATGACACTAATTCTTTTACTTGAATTAAGAAAACATGCAATACTGAAGCTAGTGCTTAGTTTGGATGGCTAATGCTTACATGTATGCTTGTTGATTTATTATTACTCAAATTGCTCTTTGTTTGTTCTAAATATCACAAGTGCAAATTTACTTTCATTTATTTTTAAGAGAGGTAAAAATGAATACTGAATCCTTGAAAATAGTCTTGACGACAAGGACGTATTCGCAGTGAGAAAAATAATGGATGCTGAATCCTTGGAAACAGTCTTGACAACAATGACGTATCAGAAATAATTGAAAGATTTTAATGTTTAAATGAGCACAAAAAGCTCAAAAAAATACCGAAAGTTCTCTTGATGTAGTTAATTTGAAAAAGAGTAATAATACAATGGGTATATGTGTAGGGTTTTTCTTTCAACCTATGTACTAGTGAATATATTGCATTATAAATTGCTTGAATATATGAATCTTTATTGTTAACTTGAGCTTATTTCTAATATATTTGATTCATGTTTATACTCTAGTGCATGCTTGTTAACTAGCTGATGAATTTATCTCCTTGTCTTGCAACACATGATCTTAGATTACTTTTGGTACCCTTCAAAGCTCTTAAAAAAATCAAAAATAGAAATAAAAATGATTATTACAAGTGGCAATCATGACATCATGACATTTATGCTTTATTGGTTATGTTTTCTCTTTTGAAATTCTTGATGAAATCATTGTCAAAGAGGGAGAGAAATATACAAAATGCATGCTTCTTGAAAGGGGGAGATTTGATATGTTTTCAATTTTAAAAATAGTTGATTTTGTGCTTTGATTGCAATGGAGGAGAAATTCTTTTTTTTAAAAAGGGAGAGAGTCTTTTCTTTTACTTTTGTGATTTGTAAGTCGTTTGTGTTTTTTGATTCGTTTTTCAAAAACACCAATTGCATTTTGAAGATGTTATCAATGTGTTCATTAAAGGAGAGATTGTGAAATCAATGTGTTGATTTAATCTAGGTGATAAACAAATTGTCAAAGGTGAGTGTTTTGGAAAATACGATGAATAGTATTTTCTGTCGATGAACAGTGCAGAGCATTGGCCGGTCAGACCGGAGGTATCTGGGTGGTCTGACCGGGTTGCCTGATGGTCAAACCGGCGGACTTCGGGAGCGAGTCGGTTTTGGATAGTTTTCATGTAATTTCTAGATTGCTTCATGTTTATTACTTCTAGATGGTTTCTATTCGTATGTGATACTATTGTGTGTTGATATGAGTCAAGTTGGTGCGAACTTGTACCTAGATATGGAGTTTATTTGTTATTCACGTGCAGGTGCTGCTTGAGGCCATGGGAATATAGCCGGTGATGGATCAGGACTAAGCTTGGGAGAAGTTGAGGTCCAGACGATCAAGGATATCATGCGGAATGCTCAGGCTAGAGAACAATATACGTGGAGGTAAAGGTTTTCATATGATATACACGTTGTATTGTGTGCGTATCGAGAGACGAGTCAAATTTGGATTGGAGTCCAAGTTTGGAAAGATTAAAGTATGGAGTTGTATGGGGATGTTGTTTCCCTGGTTTGGTAGGTTTCCTATGTGATTAAGAGTTCTAGTTCTAGTTAGATTCGTGGCTAGAGGCAACCATGTTGTGGGTATAAATAGATGAGCGATTGAGACTAAAAAATATCGACTTGTGGGGAGAGAAAAGTTAAGGTTTGCTTCGAGATTTCAATCATAGTTCAAGAGTTAAGAGAGGAGTTGCTTCGAGAAAAGTTTAGGTGTACTTTGTAAACACATATTGATGTAATAAAGTTGATTGACTTTCAAGAGTTTTGTCGATACGTGTTTTTCTAAACCCCGACGGTTTGACTGGAGTTCATTGGGCGGTCTAACCAACGACGTGGCATCAGTTTAACCTGCGACGAGAAGGCAACAGGGGGAGGCAACGGTTCGTCCATCCGAACAACATCGGTCAGACCGATGGTATATGTGCAGTCAGACTGGCGCAAGACCTATAGTCAGACTGGCTACGCCAACAACTTCATCAATTCGAGGGTAACATTTGTTTTCGGTAAAAGTTTTTGGTTTTTGGTGTTCTAACCATTCACCCTCTTTGGTTTGTTTGGTTCTTGTATACGATCCCATATCTTGACATATAAGTATTTTTACGGTTTAAAAATTGTAGTATCACAATATAAATATTTCAAGGGCTGAAGCATCTAGGCTCCTGTCATTGATTTTGGTAATTAATGACAAGCGTTAATTGTGGACTAACGATTCTCTTGAGTTATACATTTTTAAGACAGGACCATACAAAGTGTATGCCATGGATGATCACCGGGGAATTAAATTGATGGTGCAAAGTAAAGGGAACAAAGACGGTAAAACTAGCGGTTTTTATTTTTGATCGAGGAGTTTGGGCGATCAAACTTACTAGATTATTTATAGCTTTGCCATACTATCAAGAGGGGTAATGAGCTAAACAAAGAGATGATCAAAATGCCACATTATGTCATTTGCATTTGGACTTGGCTTGCATTTAAACTCTTCCCAGTTCTCTGACCATGGCCGGTCTGGCCGTGGCATGAAAGCCGGTCTGACCGGCCGGCCTATGCCGATCTGACCAGCCCTTGCTGAGCCAGTTGGGCGCCGGTGGCCTGGCGATCCAGAGCCGCCAGAGCCGCAGCTGGTCAGACCGAGCCGGGCCGGTCTAACCGGCCTCTCCTGTTGCTAGTGCATTTAATGCACGATAATGACTAGTTTTCTAGCCGTTACATAAGGGGCCGGTCTGACCGGCCACCCTTCACTGGTCTGACCGGCAGGCAACAGAGTTGGAGGATTTCGACCCCAACAGCTAGTTTCTTGGTTTGGGGTATTAATACCCCCATTGGCAGCAAGGGGTTTTTCTTGGCACTTGTTACAATTGCATACACCGCTTGCATTTCCTCTCACACCCCCTTGAGCTTGTGTTCATCCATTTGGTGTGTTTGAGAGTTGATTGAGCCAAGAATCAAGTGCATTGCTTCATTGTAGAGCTAGTGTGACACTTGATCATCTCCGAACCGAGTCATTGCTTATTACTCTTGGAGGTTGCCGGCTCCTAGACAGCTTGTGGAGGTGCCTGCCCGGTGACCTCTCTGAGAAGATTGTGGAGAAGGGCCGGTGCTAGTTGTGAGTGGTTTCGAGTTCACCACCTTCGGAGTGAAGGAAGAACTACTCTAGTGATCAAGGCTTGGGTAGTTTTCTCCGTGGGCCGGCTCCCACCTTGCCCACCCCTTGACGAAGGGGGCTTGCAGTGGCTTCGTGGTTTTGAGCGGTGAAGTTGGGCTCGCCTCAACGAGGATTAGGAAACTGGCAAGTTTCCGAACCTCGGGTGAAAAACTCCTTGTCTCTCGTCTCATTTACTTATTGCATTTACATTTATGCAATTTATATTCATAGAGACATATTTGAGCCTCTATCACCCTAGAATTGCAAAACTTAATTTAGTTGCGTAGTTAGACTTATCCCTCATCGAGCCTAGCAACTTAGGTTAGTTTTGATTAGGTGCAATTTATTTTTAATCACCTATTCACCATCCTCTAGTCAACATCTAGATCCTACAAAGGCACCGACTCCAATACATAGAAATACATACATTTTTAGCCACTTAGACGTTTGAGAGAGAAATCTATGTAATCTAAAATGTAACCACTAGAAGCGGAATCTTTTTGGTTCACCTCACAGTGTCATAGTTTGCTTAATGGTTTATCAGCCATTTAAAAAAACTTAATTTTAAAGTTAATTTTAAGGTTTATTTATTGAGTAGCTTATTTTTCCGAAGTACCTTAACTTTTAAACAATAAAAACATATATAAAAAACTTACACACAAAATTCTTGCTTCATTTAGTTTTTGCTTATCAGGCATAACGCAAACGATACGACATAGACATGCGAGTAAAATTAGTTTTGGTTATATCTTAACTACTTAAAAAATCGGTAACTTTCCGATCGTCACCGCGTTTCCGTCCGTGTTGATGCGCTTTCGCTGTTTGTGCACGTTGCTAACCATGTTCTCAGATGTTTTCTGATTCTGTTTGCCCGTTCGCATGCATTGTTCCGATTTTGTTTGCAACGCTAGCTGCGGCGGCCCGCCATCCTGTTTCTGATCCCTCGCAGCCACCATGGTTGCGTCGATCATATAATTAGCCTAATCTCATTGCATTGCGTGCATGTGGCCAAGAAGAGCAAGATCAACTAGCATGGCAAGAGGAAAGATGACATCCATTGGTTGCTTTGACGACCATCCTCTTGGTGGTGCTATCGGTGGCTACGCCGATGGCGCACGGGTAGGTGGCGGTGCCGAAGGGAACCATATCTTCTGACGTAGAGTATTTCTACATCCGAGGGACCTTCGTGCTGTATCGTCATCCATTTCGCATCGGACGGCTACCTTGTTTTCAACCCGTGCTCCTTCCGTTCTTCATCATCTCCGTCCAGTTGCTGACCAAGCAAAGAGAAAACGACGTTGGTTCCGCTTGTCTACCATGGCCGCAACATCGGCGAGTGTCCCGCTCCAAGCATGTTCATGTTCCTCTTCCTCTCCATCACCGGCATGGCTGTCGCGGTGCTGCTTGACGTCCCGCGCCGGATCGCCGTCCATTCCGCGCCCGATAGTAGCGTCGTTTCCAGCCTGTGCTCCTTTGTTGTTATGCTCCAGTTGTAGACCGAGCGAGGGAAAAAACAGTGCTCGTTTCGCTCGTTCGCCATGACCTTTGTTGGAATATGATCCGAATTAGTAACGTGAGTCTTGTGGGGACGCCTGGAGGGCCCACGGTTCGGTCATGTTTATTAGCGGATTTGTTTCCGTATTTGACAGCAGTCAGTCCGTCCTATAAATACATCTTGTAAGCCGCACGGAAAGAGTTGACGACTCATTGTATTTCCTGCGTTTTCTAAACTCTCCTCATATAGTGAAGATCGCCGGTTGGCGCCCGTGGTTTTTTCCCGTAAGGGTTTTCCACATAAAAATCGTTGTCTCGTGTTCGATCTTGATTACATTACTTGTAACGAGTGGTATCAGAGCAAGACACAAGATTAAAAAAAATTAGGGTTTCAATCCTGTTTGTGCGCCGCCGCCAAGTTCCGTCGCGTGGTTGTCAGTGCAAAACTGGTCCACGCGATTTCCGTCTGCCGGCCAAGTTCGTTTCGAAGTCGGCGTGTTGACCTGCATCTATAAAAGTTGCTAGTTTTTTGGTTGTCGTCGCTGAGTTTCAAAGTGCTGTGTTCGTCATCGTGGAGAAATTTTCCGCTGTGCTGCTGCCGATCTGTCGTCTTGGGCGGTGGTAATTAACGCCGCCGTTGCTGTCCTATCAAGAGGAGACCAATCCATCTGCTGCCGCTCTACAAGTTCAGCTTGCTGTGTTCACGCGGATCAAAGCCAAGGCTGTTTCCCGTTCGTGTGAGGTGAAAGTAAAATTGGTGATTTTTTTTTTGCTACGTTCACACAGAAAGAGTACCAGAGGATTTCTTTTGCAACTATTTTTTGCTATTCGTACACATCAGGTGTACCAGGCTGCAGGTTCTGCTAGGGTTACACCTATATTTCTGCAGATTATTATTCTTCTGGTTATTGCTATTATTGATTCACCATGTCTTCAGTGAAATATGATATTCCTCAACTGGATCGTGATACGAGGTTCGCTCTATGGCAAGTCAAGATGCGAGCAATTCTTACGCAGGCTGATGTTGATGATGCTCTTGATAAATTCGGTAACAAAGATTCCAAATCTTGGACCGATGATGAGAAAAGGAAAGATCGTAAGGCCTTGACCCAAATTCAGCTTCATCTTTCAAATAATATTTTGCAAGATTGTCTGCAGGAGAAAACTGCAGCTGCTCTATGGCTCAAATTGGAGTCAATTTGCATGTCTAAAGATTTGACAAGCAAGATGCACATGAAGATGAAGTTATATTCGCACAAGTTGCAAGAGGGTGGTTCGGTTATTAACCATCTGACGGTCTTCAAGGAGATCGTTTCTGACCTACAGGCTATGGAGGTAGAATATGATGATGAGGATTTGGGTCTAATTCTTTTGTGCTCTTTGCCTAGTTCTTTTTCAAACTTCAGAGATACATTATTATATAGCCATGATACACTAACTCTTGATGAGGTTTGTGAGGCGTTGCATGCTAAGGAAAAGATGAAATTGATGGTGTCTTCTGAAGGTTCTGCTTCCAAAGGAGAAGCGTTGTCTGTTCGTGGGAAGACAGAAAATAAATCAAACAATGGCAATAGAGGCAAAAGTTCTAATCGTTACAAAGGCCGATCGAAGTCTCGAGGTAGAGATGAAAAATTCTGCAAGTATTGCAAGAAGAATAATCATTTTATTGAGGATTGTTTGAAATTGAAGAATAAAGAGAAGAGAACTGACACATATAGAGAGAAAGGTAAACCCAATGATAAAGGTAATGCTTCTGTTGCCTCTAAGGCAGATTATTCCGATGGTGATTCGCTTGTTGCTTTTGCTGGATGTGCTAATAGTGATGATGAATGGATTCTTGATTCCGCTGCTTCATTTCATATATGCTCTAAAAGAGATTGGTTTGTCACCTATGATTCTCTCCAAGGTGGAGGTTCTGTTAGATTGGGTGATAATAGTCCACTTAAAATTGTTGGTAAAGGATCTATTCAGATTAAGATGCATGATGGCATTGTCAGAACATTGGCTGACGTGAGGCATATCCTAGCATGAGCAAGAATCTTATTTCTCTCAGTACTCTTGATGCTAAAGGGTACAAGTACTCCGGTGCAAATGGAGTTTTAAAGGTGTCTAAAGGTTCTCTTATTGTGATGAAAGGTGAATTGAAATCTCCCAATTTGTACCGTCTTCGTGGTACTATAATTACAGGTGATGCCGCTGTAATTTCCAATTCATCCTCTAATTCTGATGCTACTGATCTTTGGCATAAGCGTCTTGGACATATGAGTGAACAAGGCTTGCATGAATTGTGCAAGAGAGGACTTCTTGATGAACATAGCATCAGTAAGTTGAAGTTTTGTGAGCATTGTGTGTTTGGCAAACACAAGAGGGTGTCATTTAATATCTCTACTCATAAAAGTAAAGGTATTCTTGATTATGTGCATTCTGATTTATGGGGACCATCTCGCAAGCATTCTTTTGGTGGTTCTCGTTATATGTTGACAATCATTGATGATTATTCTCGTAAGGTATGGCCTTATTTCTTGAAGCATAAATCAGAAGCATTTTCAGCATTTAAAGAGTGGAAGATTATGATTGAAAATCAAACTGAGAAGAAGGTTAAAAAGCTTCGCACTGATAATGGGATGGAATTCTGTTCTAATGAATTTAATGCATATTGCAAGTCTCAAGGCATTGTTAGACACTACACTATTCCTTATACGCCTCAACAGAATGGTGTAGCTGAGCGTATGAACAGAACTATCATCTCCAGGGCCCGTTGCATGTTGTCTAATGCTGGTTTGAATAGGCGCTTTTGGGCTGAAGCTGCTTCCACTGCTTGCTATCTTATTAATCGTTCACCCTCTATTCCTCTTGATAAGAAAACTCCAATTGAGGTATGGTCTGGTTCTCCAGCTGATTATTCACAATTGAGAGTTTTTGGTTGTACTGCTTATGCTCATGTTGATAATGGTAAATTGGAGCCTAGAGCTGTTAAATGCATTTTTATTGGTTATCAATCTGGTGTTAAAGGTTATAAATTGTGGAATCCCCAGACTCAGAAGGTTATGCTTAGCAGGAATGTTATCTTTAATGAGACTGTTATGTTTGTTGATAATCCTTCTGTTGATGCTCCTATTGAGAGAGAGAAAATAAGTGTGCAGGTGGAGCACTTAATTGATTCACCAGATATTGATAATGTTGCTGAGCAAGATGCACCTATTGCTGAAATTTCTCCAATTGTTGATGATTCTTCTGCTGTTGAGCATTCTTCTCCAGTTGTGCAGTCTCCACAACATTCTATTGCTGCTAATAGGCCTAGAAGGCAGCCAAAGCCTGTTAAAAGGTATATTGAAGAATGCAATGTTGCTTATGCTATGAGTGTTGCAGAAGAGATTGAAGGTAATTCAGAACCTTCTAATTATTCTGAGGCTATTACTTCTTTTGATCGCAACAATTGGATGACCGCTATGCAAGATGAGATGGAGTCACTTGAAAAGAATGGTACATGGGATTTAGTGAAGTTGCCCAAGAATAAAAAGCCTGTCCGTTGCAAATGGATTTATAAAAGAAAAGAGGGTCTTTCTCCTAGTGAGCCAGCAAGGTACAAAGCAAGGTTAGTTGCTAAAGGCTATAGCCAGATTCCAGGTATTGATTATAATGATGTCTTTTCCCCTGTTGTTAAGCATAGTTCTATTCGCACTTTGCTTAGTATTGTTGCCATGCATGATTATGAACTTGAGCAACTTGATGTTAAAACTGCATTCTTACATGGGGAGTTGGAAGAAGACATTTATATGAACCAACCTGAAGGTTTTATTATTCCTGGAAAAGAAAACCTTGTGTGTAGACTAAAGAAGTCTCTTTATGGTTTGAAGCAATCTCCTAGGCAATGGTATAAGAGGTTTGACTCATTTATGCTCTCTCATGGCTTTAAGCGGTCTGATTATGATAGCTGTGTTTACTTGAAGATTGTTAATGGCTCAGCTATTTATTTGCTTCTTTATGTTGATGATATGCTGATTGCTGCTAAAGATAAATCAGAAATAGCTAAATTAAAGGCACAATTGAGTAAAGAATTTGAGATGAAGGACTTAGGTGCAGCTAAGAAAATTCTTGGAATGGAAATTACTAGAGATAGAAAATCTGGTAAATTATATCTCAGTCAGCGAGGTTATATTGAAAAGGTTCTTCGTCGTTTCAATATGCATAATGCAAAACCAGTGAGTACTCCATTAGCTGCACATTTTAGATTATCATCAGATTTATGTCCACAGTCAGATCATGAAATTGAGTACATGTCTAGAGTTCCATATTCCAGTGCAGTTGGTTCTCTTATGTATGCCATGGTTTGTTCTCGTCCTGATTTATCTCATGCATTGAGTGTTGTCAGTAGATTCATGGCTAATCCTGGTAAGGAGCATTGGAGGGCTGTTCAATGGATTTTCAGATATTTGCGAGGTACTTCTAATGCCTGTTTGCAGTTTGGGAAATCTAGAGATGGACTTGTTGGTTATGTTGATTCTGATTTTGCTGGTGATTTGGATAAAAGGAGGTCTCTCACAGGTTATGTTTTTACCATTGGTGGTTGTGCTGTTAGTTGGAAAGCATGTTTGCAGTCCACTGTTGCTCTGTCTACTACAGAAGCTGAGTATATGGCTATTTCTGAATCTTGTAAAGAAGCTATTTGGTTGAGAGGTTTATACTCTGAACTTTGCGGGGTTACTTCTTGCACTACTATACATTGTGATAGCCAGAGTGCTATTTGTCTGACTAAGGATCAGATGTTTCACGAAAGGACCAAGCATATTGATGTGAGGTATCATTTTATTCGAGGTGTCATTGCCGAAGGTGATGTTAAAGTGTGCAAGATAAGTACTCATGATAATCCTGCTGATATGTTGACAAAGCCAGTTCCTGGAGCTAAGTTTGGGCTATGCTCAAGCTTAGTTGGCATTACAAATTAAGTCCTAGTGACTTTTGGCGCCGGTGATTATTTATTATTGAAGTGAGTTGATTGATGATACTTCATTCGCTACAAGATGGAATTCGTCTCAAGGTGGAGTTTGTTGGAATATGATCCGAATTAGTAACGTGAGTCTTGTGGGGACGCCTGGAGGGCCCACGGTTCGGTCATGTTTATTAGCGGATTTGTTTCCGTATTTGACAGCAGTCAGTCCGTCCTATAAATACATCTTGTAAGCCGCACGGAAAGAGTTGACGACTCATTGTATTTCCTGCGTTTTCTAAACTCTCCTCATATAGTGAAGATCGCCGGTTGGCGCCCGTGGTTTTTTCCCGCAAGGGTTTTCCACGTAAAAATCGTTGTCTCGTGTTCGATCTTGATTGCATTACTTGTAACAAGTGGTATCAGAGCAAGACACAAGATTAAAAAAAAATTAGGGTTTCAATCCTGTTTGTGCGCCGCCGCCAAGTTCCGTCGCGTGGTTGTCAGTGCAAAACTGGTCCACGCGATTTCCGTCCGCCGGCCAAGTTCGTTTCGAAGTCGGCGTATTGACCTGCATCTATAAAAGTTGCTAGTTTCTTGGTTGTCGTCGCTGAGTTTCAAAGTGCTGTGTTCGTCATCGTGGAGAAATTTTCCGCTGTGCTGCTGCCGATCTGTCGTCTTGGGCGGTGGTAATTAACGCCGCCGCTGCTGTCCTATCAAGAGGAGACCAATCCATCTGCTGCCGCTCTACAAGTTCAGCTTGCTGTGTTCACGCGGATCGAAGCCAAGGCTGTTTCCCGTTCGTGTGAGGTGAAAGTAAAATTGGTGATTTTTTTTTTGCTACGTGCACACAGAAAGAGTACCAGAGGATTTCTTTTGCAACTATTTTTTGCTATTCGTACACATCAGGTGTACCAGGCTGCAGGTTCTGCTAGGGTTACACCTATATTTCTGCAGATTATTATTCTTCTGGTTATTGCTATTATTGATTCACCATGTCTTCAGTGAAATATGATATTCCTCAACTGGATCGTGATACGAGGTTCGCTCTATGGCAAGTCAAGATGCGAGCAATTCTTACGCAGGCTGATGTTGATGATGCTCTTGATAAATTCGGTAACAAAGATTCCAAATCTTGGACCGATGATGAGAAAAGGAAAGATCGTAAGGCCTTGACCCAAATTCAGCTTCATCTTTCAAATAATATTTTGCAAGATTGTCTGCAGGAGAAAACTGCAGCTGCTCTATGGCTCAAATTGGAGTCAATTTGCATGTCTAAAGATTTGACAAGCAAGATGCACATGAAGATGAAGTTATATTCGCACAAGTTGCAAGAGGGTGGTTCTGTTATTAACCATCTGACGGTCTTCAAGGAGATCGTTTCTGACCTACAGGCTATGGAGGTAGAATATGATGATGAGGATTTGGGTCTAATTCTTTTGTGCTCTTTGCCTAGTTCTTTTTCAAACTTCAGAGATACATTATTATATAGCCATGATACACTAACTCTTGATGAGGTTTGTGAGGCGTTGCATGCTAAGGAAAAGATGAAATTGATGGTGTCTTCTGAAGGTTCTGCTTCCAAAGGAGAAGCGTTGTCTGTTCGTGGGAGGACAGAAAATAAATCAAACAATGGCAATAGAGGCAAAAGTTCTAATCGTTACAAAGGCCGATCGAAGTCTCGAGGTAGAGATGAAAAATTCTGCAAGTATTGCAAGAAGAATAATCATTTTATTGAGGATTGTTTGAAATTGAAGAATAAAGAGAAGAGAACTGGCACATATAGAGAGAAAGGTAAACCCAATGATGAAGGTAATGCTTCTGTTGCCTCTAAGGCAGATTATTCCGATGGTGATTCGCTTGTTGCTTTTGCTGGATGTGCTAATAGTGATGATGAATGGATTCTTGATTCCGCTGCTTCATTTCATATATGCTCTAAAAGAGATTGGTTTGTCACCTATGATTCTCTCCAAGGTGGAGGTTCTGTTAGATTGGGTGATAATAGTCCACTTAAAATTGTTGGTAAAGGATCTATTCAGATTAAGATGCATGATGGCATTGTCAGAACATTGGCTGACGTGAGGCATATTCCTAGCATGAGCAAGAATCTTATTTCTCTCAGTACTCTTGATGCTAAAGGGTACAAGTACTCCGGTGCAAATGGAGTTTTAAAGGTGTCTAAAGGTTCTCTTATTGTGATGAAAGGTGAATTGAAATCTCCCAATTTGTACCGTCTTCGTGGTACTACAATTACAGGTGATGCCGCTGTAATTTCCAATTCATCCTCTAATTCTGATGCTACTGATCTTTGGCATAAGCGTCTTGGACATATGAGTGAACAAGGCTTGCATGAATTGTGCAAGAGAGGACTTCTTGATGAACATAGCATCAGTAAGTTGAAGTTTTGTGAGCATTGTGTGTTTGGCAAACACAAGAGGGTGTCATTTAATATCTCTACTCATAAAAGTAAAGGTATTCTTGATTATGTGCATTCTGATTTATGGGGACCATCTCGCAAGCATTCTTTTGGTGGTTCTCGTTATATGTTGACAATCATTGATGATTATTCTCGTAAGGTATGGCCTTATTTCTTGAAGCATAAATCAGAAGCATTTTCAGCATTTAAAGAGTGGAAGATTATGATTGAAAATCAAACTGAGAAGAAGGTTAAAAAGCTTCGCACTGATAATGGGATGGAATTCTGTTCTAATGAATTTAATGCATATTGCAAGTCTCAAGGCATTGTTAGACACTACACTATTCCTTATACGCCTCAACAGAATGGTGTAGCTGAGCGTATGAACAGAACTATCATCTCCAGGGCCCGTTGCATGTTGTCTAATGCTGGTTTGAATAGGCGCTTTTGGGCTGAAGCTGCTTCCACTGCTTGCTATCTTATTAATCGTTCACCCTCTATTCCTCTTGATAAGAAAACTCCAATTGAGGTATGGTCTGGTTCTCCAGCTGATTATTCACAATTGAGAGTTTTTGGTTGTACTGCTTATGCTCATGTTGATAATGGTAAATTGGAGCCTAGAGCTGTTAAATGCATTTTTATTGGTTATCAATCTGGTGTTAAAGGTTATAAATTGTGGAATCCCCAGACTCAGAAGGTTATGCTTAGCAGGAATGTTATCTTTAATGAGACTGTTATGTTTGTTGATAATCCTTCTGTTGATGCTCCTATTGAGAGAGAGAAAATAAGTGTGCAGGTGGAGCACTTAATTGATTCACCAGATATTGATAATGTTGCTGAGCAAGATGCACCTATTGCTGAAATTTCTCCAATTGTTGATGATTCTTCTGCTGTTGAGCATTCTTCTCCAGTTGTGCAGTCTCCACAACATTCTATTGCTGCTAATAGGCCTAGAAGGCAGCCAAAGCCTGTTAAAAGGTATATTGAAGAATGCAATGTTGCTTATGCTATGAGTGTTGCAGAAGAGATTGAAGGTAATTCAGAACCTTCTAATTATTCTGAGGCTATTACTTCTTTTGATCGCAACAATTGGATGACCGCTATGCAAGATGAGATGGAGTCACTTGAAAAGAATGGTACATGGGATTTAGTGAAGTTGCCCAAGAATAAAAAGCCTGTCCGTTGCAAATGGATTTATAAAAGAAAAGAGGGTCTTTCTCCTAGTGAGCCAGCAAGGTACAAAGCAAGGTTAGTTGCTAAAGGCTATAGCCAGATTCCAGGTATTGATTATAATGATGTCTTTTCCCCTGTTGTTAAGCATAGTTCTATTCGCACTTTGCTTAGTATTGTTGCCATGCATGATTATGAACTTGAGCAACTTGATGTTAAAACTGCATTCTTACATGGGGAGTTGGAAGAAGACATTTATATGAACCAACCTGAAGGTTTTATTATTCCTGGAAAAGAAAACCTTGTGTGTAGACTAAAGAAGTCTCTTTATGGTTTGAAGCAATCTCCTAGGCAATGGTATAAGAGGTTTGACTCATTTATGCTCTCTCATGGCTTTAAGCGGTCTGATTATGATAGCTGTGTTTACTTGAAGATTGTTAATGGCTCAGCTATTTATTTGCTTCTTTATGTTGATGATATGCTGATTGCTGCTAAAGATAAATCAGAAATAGCTAAATTAAAGGCACAATTGAGTAAAGAATTTGAGATGAAGGACTTAGGTGCAGCTAAGAAAATTCTTGGAATGGAAATTACTAGAGATAGAAAATCTGGTAAATTATATCTCAGTCAGCGAGGTTATATTGAAAAGGTTCTTCGTCGTTTCAATATGCATAATGCAAAACCAGTGAGTACTCCATTAGCTGCACATTTTAGATTATCATCAGATTTATGTCCACAGTCAGATCATGAAATTGAGTACATGTCTAGAGTTCCATATTCCAGTGCAGTTGGTTCTCTTATGTATGCCATGGTTTGTTCTCGTCCTGATTTATCTCATGCATTGAGTGTTGTCAGTAGATTCATGGCTAATCCTGGTAAGGAGCATTGGAGGGCTGTTCAATGGATTTTCAGATATTTGCGAGGTACTTCTAATGCCTGTTTGCAGTTTGGGAAATCTAGAGATGGACTTGTTGGTTATGTTGATTCTGATTTTGCTGGTGATTTGGATAAAAGGAGGTCTCTCACAGGTTATGTTTTTACCATTGGTGGTTGTGCTGTTAGTTGGAAAGCATGTTTGCAGTCCACTGTTGCTCTGTCTACTACAGAAGCTGAGTATATGGCTATTTCTGAATCTTGTAAAGAAGCTATTTGGTTGAGAGGTTTATACTCTGAACTTTGCGGGGTTACTTCTTGCACTACTATACATTGTGATAGCCAGAGTGCTATTTGTCTGACTAAGGATCAGATGTTTCACGAAAGGACCAAGCATATTGATGTGAGGTATCATTTTATTCGAGGTGTCATTGCCGAAGGTGATGTTAAAGTGTGCAAGATAAGTACTCATGATAATCCTGCTGATATGTTGACAAAGCCAGTTCCTGGAGCTAAGTTTGGGCTATGCTCAAGCTTAGTTGGCATTACAAATTAAGTCCTAGTGACTTTTGGCGCCGGTGATTATTTATTATTGAAGTGAGTTGATTGATGATACTTCATTCGCTACAAGATGAAATTCGTCTCAAGGTGGAGTTTGTTGGAATATGATCCGAATTAGTAACGTGAGTCTTGTGGGGACGCCTGGAGGGCCCACGGTTCGGTCATGTTTATTAGCGGATTTGTTTCCGTATTTGACAGCAGTCAGTCCGTCCTATAAATACATCTTGTAAGCCGCACGGAAAGAGTTGACGACTCATTGTATTTCCTGCGTTTTCTAAACTCTCCTCATATAGTGAAGATCGCCGGTTGGCGCCCGTGATTTTTTCCCGTAAGGGTTTTCCACGTAAAAATCGTTGTCTCGTGTTCGATCTTGATTACATTACTTGTTAGCATCGGGGAGGCGCATCTCCGTGGGTGCCATGGCTGAGGAAGCAAAGGTTGATGGAGCTAAGCATGTCGAGCAGCCAGTACAAGCAGTCGAGCCTCCCATCGTTGAGGTTATTGATGAGGCAGCCGCCGTGGGCACCATGGCAAGTGATCTTGTGCACGATGGTGACAAGCAGTGTGCTGAAGAAGCCGATAGCGCATTTGCTGAGGAATAGGCCCGTTTTCATGGTCTTCATACCCCTGGACACTTGTGGAGGAAAACCATGAGCACGACGCCATGTGACGACGATGGCGTCAGGTGGTGCAGCGACGGCCATGCCGATGATGGAGAGGAAGAGGCCCACGAACACACTTGGAGCAAGATGCTCGCCGACGTCGCGGGCATGACGGACGAGCGGAAACAGTGCCATTTTCTCCTTGCTTGGTTAGCAACTGGACGAAGATGACAAAGGAGCATGGGTTGGAAACGAGGCAGCCATCGGATGTGAAATGGATGGTGATACAGCACGGGCGTCCCTCTGATGTAGAAATACTTTATGTCAGAGGATCTGGTTCCGCGTCGAAGACAATCATGGCCGATCCTGATTCCCAACCAGTTGTACCAGCAAGGCTGGCCAGTTCACCAAGTTCTTGCAACCGCGCGCTGTAGTCGACACTGGCTGGGGAGCAGATCAAGGGGAAGGCCTCCTCCGGCGGGCTCACCGTGTTTGCTCCGCGGGACAAAGCCTTCACCGCCCTCCCCACTGGCATACTCACTACTCAGCACCCATTCTATAATTTTGAACCGTGCCATATTGCCGTCAAGACTTCTGTCAACACTTTTCTCTCTTCTTTATAGTTTTTTTCCCAACTTCAGCGCGGACAGTAGAAAAAGGGCTGCCATGGTGGCCGTCGGCGTGCTCCAGTCAAAAAGTACGAGGAGGAAAAGAACCTTGACGTCCACATCATCGTCGACAGAGACTGGTGTACTACTTCGACTAGTGCAGCCCCACCTTGCCGTCGCCGGAGCTAGCTGGCGAGGAGGAAACACATGTCCAGGGTGTCAGCTAGGCAATTGTTGTCGGCCACCACCAAGCTAGGCGCTTCTCAGCTCGCGGCTAGCATGAAGTGGAGGCTGTCTCGGCTGGTCTTTGTCAAGCACCACGCAGCGGGCGGCGTGCCGTCAATGAGCTCTGACCACAATTTCTTTGTCTCGAGGACGAACGCCGCGATTGAGTCCGTGCCATATGTGTGACGCAATAAGAAGTAGACCACCTCGTTAGTGACGGTCACGTACCAGTGTCCCATCCTGATGGTGTGTGGTGGGCTCGACACTTCCCTCCACCGCATGCGACGGTGGCCGCCAGCGAGGGTGAGGACCAACTAGTCTTGTGGCTTGCGCAACAACAGTGTGCCGATGCGTAGCACATTGTGCACTCCCGATGACGCAACCCTACTGAGCTTGAATGAGCAGTTGGTAAGGAGGTCCTCATCTTCGGGGACAACAGAGACGTCACGTCGAGCACATGGAGCTACCGGTCGTTGTGGACGAGAAAAACGATGTTGTCGTCATGCGTGGCCACCTCGTCGGGTCGCGCCTCCTGCCGCACACCTGCTTGGCGACGTCGCCAGACATGCCCACGAGGTAGATGTCTACCAGCTCGGTCCAGCGGGGAGGCTTAGACCAAGAATAAGAAAGTATGTTCTTAGACAAAGGTTGACAAAATATTTGACGGTAATGACATGGTTTAAACAATGGTGTTTTTTCTCAATATAGAAAATTTTCAATGGTGTGTTTTTCAGTGGCGCCACGCAACAGATATGACGAATAGTAATGGTGTTTTTTTTTAATAAATAAATTTGTAATGTCATGTATCAAATTGCTTCATATTTAACACCCGCTGCAACGCACAGACATTTTGCTATTTTTGTTTAAAAAAGACAGTTTTTGTTATTGACTTTGCATCACGTGAGCATCGCATCGAGCTTGTCGTCTTCTGCGGATCGCCACGTCAGCTTTCCGCTTATCGCGCTAAGCTTTCCGATCTTGCTGGCGTTTGCCGCAGCTGCGACTGCCACGTGGGGTCCCCGCTTCGGGCCCGCATGGCCAGTAGACACGAGGTAGATATATAAAAGTCCAACACAGTCGCACCCACACGCGGGCCACGGCCGTGCGCCACTTGTCCTCACTCTTCCCCCTCTCGCTTCCTTCGCCTCTGCTCTACTTGCTCCGCCTCTGCTTCGTGTCGCCGTCGCCGCCGCCGGCGATCACCGGGCTCGGCGCTGGAGCGATGTCGTCCGCGAAGGTCGTGTCCTTCGTCGGCGCCGACGAGCTGGGCGTGTCCCTCGCCGCCTCCTTCATAAGGTCCGGGGCCATCGTCCGCTGCTTCGTCGCTCCCGAGGTCGCCCCTTCGGTTCGATCTCGTTTCCTCGTTTTCTTCGCCGGAGGTTCACGCGAGATGGAGGGCTCACGTGAGGGATCGTGTGTGTGCGTGCGTGTGCAGGGTGATGGATCGGCGACGGCGCTCGCGGAGCTGGGCGGCGTCCGGTGCGCGAGCCCCGCGGAAGCCGCGCGAGGTGAGCGTCTCGATTGGAGCTCCTGTGATGGACTACTGGCCCGATCCTGATCCGAGTAGAGAGATGGCCTCCTCGTGATTTGCGGCAGTTATTTGCGTGCCAGTTGGTGTTTGTGGTGTTTGTTGATTTGCCTCGTGCTTGCTCGCGAGGCGTTTGTTGGAATGCCGTGCTCCCGTGGAGCAAGCACGCGTCACATGTCTGCAGCTTCTATCTGATCGATTGCAATCTCTTGGTACCTGCAGTTGCTGAGCTAGTTATTGTGCTGAGTGACACGGATGGGGTTGATGAACTGTTCTTCGGACCTGTGGGGATAGTGAAAGGTATGTCATGTGCACGTATTCTATTCATTTTTCCCGGTTACTAAATTTGATGCTTCATACAACGTCTCATTGAGCATCTGTGCAGGATTATGCTCGGGTGCTGTCGTATTGATTCGATCAACACTGCTGCCTAGTCATCTGGAGAAGTTGAAGCAGAAGCTTGCAGGTAGGCATTGCTGGTTTTAGGATAAATTAACAGAAGAGTTTTCTTGGAGAAAACTTGTATGATGTCTACTGGGTACTGGTTACTTTTATTCTGTTAAAGAGAGAGTACTGATCTTTGTGATGACTGATGAACAATTATGACAATGGCCACAATACTAGTTAATCTAGACTAACTTATCCTGCAGATGAGAAGAAGAATGCCCTTCTTGATGGATACATTTTTAGTGGTTTATCTGATGAATTGAAGCAAAAGATTGTTGTAAGTGATGTGACAAGATGAGAATCTGAATTGTGCATGCTCGTGTCCTTTATTCTGTTGTCACCATTTTCCTTTTAAATATCAGGTTGTTGCATCTGGGAGACATGATGTAACAGAAAGAACCGGGCAATTCTTCTCTGGTAATTCCAAATATGTGTACCCATTTTGCTAACATTTTCTTCTTGGCCTATGTCTTTTGATGTTGTGATGGTGCAATGATGCTGATTCTAGGCTACATGGTGATATTTTTAGGTCTTGATACAGCAGTTTACTTTGTTGAAGGTGAATTTGGCAGTAGCAGGTTGCTGTCTTCTCTCATAGTAATGATTATCTGACATTATAGAATATTCACTGAGCATTGTTCTCCTTTCCAATTTATGTACCATAGGCCCATAGCCCAGAACTGTTACTCATCGCAGTTTTAACTGCAAACCACTTACTTTTACAGCAAAATTAAGCTGGTTAATGATTTGCTGGAGAGCATTCATTTCATAGCATCTATTGAAGCAATGTTTCTTGGTGTTCGAGCTGGGATTCATCCATCAATTATCTATGACATAATATCAAATGCTGCCGGAAGCTCAAGGTTATAACAGTAATTCATTTCTTTTTTGTTATATCTAAATCATTCACACTTTTCTGTATTTATTTCAATCAAGATCTTACTTTATTATGCTACAGAATATTTGTGGAGATCGTACCAAAGCTTTTGAGAGAGGATTCTTTGCTTATTGATCATCTAGAGTCATCCAAGACAAACGCAGTAAGCTCCTTTATGTCAGGACTACTTGCATCATCATAAAATATAGTATCCTTCATTCCTTAAATACTCATAGTGCAACATTGCTCCTGAGGCATTATTTTTTCCTGTCAGACAATCAATTCACCTTGGTGAAAGATTTTTCGTTCAACACGCACATGCTCATTCTTCTCATAAGTTAACTACAACCCTTCTTTTTTTCTCTACAACCAATGGGTGGAGAGGTACTGGAGAGGAGATTAGTTATATGAGAGGGTGCCAGGGGCAAATATATCAACGTGATAAAGAACAGGGAAGGGGGGCAAGGGATGACTTCCATCTGACTGGTCCTTAAAATAGCTTGAGAAGTTGGTTGTAATGTTCTAACTATAATTGTTGCCTTCCTCGTGGTAAACAGTTTACTCTAGTCTTGTGGATTTAATTTTAGGTATTTAAATTTTTGTATATGTTGCAGGACTCGTAAATATTCTAAACTAACCCTCTTTTCAAGATTATTAATTACTGGAGTGTTGCTCTGATGTTGTCAAATGTAAAAGGACTATGGATACTGCATGGCTGAACGCTTCTGCTTCTGAATTATTATTTTTTTCACTCTTAAACATTATAGGGCTATGTGATGGATATGGCTAAAGCAGTAACATTCCCTTTGCCACTTGTAGCTGTTTCTTATCAACAATTAATACATGGTATGCTGTTAAACTCCTTTGCATCAGCCATTTGATGGAAAATGCTAGTTCAAAGTCATTTATGCTTTTCAATCAAAAGACTTGATCCCTACATTCTTTGCTTATGCTTTTTTCATTCATATGCATTTCTCTGTTCTTTAATTTCAGGTTGTTCATCAGCATATGGAGATGCATCAGTCTCACCATTGAAGGTGTGAACTGTCAGGTTATTTTAATGCTGATTATAGATGCTCCAGTTTCGCAGATATATTATAAAACTTCATTTGCAGGTTTGGGAACAGTCATTTGGAGTAAACATCATAGATGCTGCCAGTCAACAAATCTACGATGCAAGCAAATTAGCTGACCAGCTTGTTATGGCATGTAAAACAGCAAAAACTATCGGCTTTATTGGTCTTGGAGCTATGGGCTTTGGAATGGCATCTCATTTGCTAAAATCAGGTTTCTCCGTTATTGCTTATGACGTAAGAATTCTTCCTAATTGCATATTGGTCATTCAATTTTATGCGAATTGCAGTACAGAGAATCTTCCCAAACAGCCTTGTCCTTGGAATTGAATTCCATTTTTGTGATTCCAATGCAATAACTGTCACCCATATGAGGTAAAAGATAAGCCTCCAAGTTCCGTTGCTCATGTGTTACACTATCACGGGACCATACACTCACATAGACAGTTCACGTGCATGGTGCACGTCACACCAGTGATCTGAATGACACGCAGATAGTTTATGAACGCCTTTATTCCTAGAGATGAGAAAATAGAACAGCCAACTTGCCATTTTCACCATTTTATACATTTATTCAGTAACGGACATGACAATGTTGCAAACTTTATTTCATAAAAGTTGCTCTTTCTTTGGTTTTCTATACATGAATATTTTTTTGATTCCATTTAGGTCTACAAGCCAACACTGGCTAGGTTTACTGATTTAGGTGGATTGACTAAAGATTCTCCTGAGGAAGTATCAAAAGGTACCTTGCAACCTTCTGCTACAGAGTAAAGTTCTCACAACCATAAGATAACATTTAATTAACTATAGAATTATAGTCAGCTAAAATGTACTGCGCAGTCAAAGTCCACTTGGAAAAAGAAATGTATGGATATACAAGTCATACTTTTTCATAGCAATATAGCTGTATTTCAATAAGGTTGTAGTGGTCAGTTTACACCATTATAATCTACACACATTGTGATCAATGTGTATTTTTATCTTTTTCACTGATTAATGTGATGATTTCTAGCCCTTGAGAGTGAATGGAGTGGATTATTTTGCCCTGTTTTAATAATATAATAATAGATACCCATATGATTTTTTTTCACCACAGGAAATCAGTTTAGACTTTTAATTCTCGTGGTGAACTAATTTTTAATCTTTCACAATTTATTGTGCATGTGTAGTTATTTATTACTTAACACTGTTACTGTGTACAAAGTTAGTTATGTACTAGCTATCACTTATCACTTGCTGGTGATATACTACGTACAGAATGTTGAGCTAACTAGTTATTACTACTTAAGAGCTGTACCATGTTGAAAGTATTTCTGGAGATACCATGCCTGAAATATTAAATATGAGGTGATTTCAGATGTGGAAATACTTGTCATCATGGTTGCAAATGAAGTTCAAGCTGAAAGTGTTCTATATGGAAATGCTGGTGCTGTATCAGGTAATCCCTAGAAAATTAACCCCTCCTGTTCTGTTTTTATAGAAGTGTGTGTCTCTTAGTTAGTTTACTATTTTGGTGAACTCCAGTTATATGTTTGTGAACACCTTTGTTTTTCAGTAATGGCAGCTGGAACATCCATCATTCTATCTTCAACAGTTTCTCCTGGATTTGTGATTAAACTCAAGGAAAGATTAGAAGGTAGGAACTTACCTGGTTCCATTTTTCCTAAAATAAGTTTGAAGCCTTTTTCTTCCTATTTTCCTGATAGATTTGAATGATGAACTTAGTAATGATGGCTATATTGTTATAAATATATTCTAGAGCAATTGGTTCCCTTACTTTCCAAGTATTGACACATACTCATGTAAATCTCAAACCCATTTGGATTTTGGATGGCAGCTGATTCTAACTTTACAATTAATATTTATATATAGAAGAAACAAGCTTTCTTACAAATAAACCATAAGTTGCAATGACTCACTGGTGGCAAAATGGTCACATCTTTCTCTTCAGTGCTTATGTCCATTGCTATAGAGTTAGAGTTAACCTTTCACATATTCTGGCAATGTTGCATACCGACTTACGTGATTAAAAGAAATTTGGCATCATTAACTTTTGGTGCAGCTGAATGCCGAGACATAAAGTTGGTTGATGCTCCAGTGTCTGGTGGTGTCAAAAGGGCAGCAGAGGGGACATTAACGGTATGGTTGCCAGTACATAATTTTTTGTATGATGTTGATGCATCCAATTTTTTTCAAAGTTGTGTTGTATCCTTAATAATATAAAAATCACATTTTTAACAGATAATTGCTTCAGGAACAGATGAAGCTCTGCAGTGTACTGGCAGTGTTCTCTCAGGTTCTAAAGTAGATTATCTTAACACCTCATATATTTGTAGACAAACATGTGGAAATTGGTCCATGACTGTAGTATATTTTATGTAACAGCACTAAGTGAGAAGCTTTATGTCATCAAAGGAGGATGTGGAGCAGCAAGGTGATACACACATTTTATGGCTATGTGCTTTGCTTACTACAAATCTTTGCCTGCACTATTTCTCCATTGCGACTGTTTGTTTACATGATACGGAGTGCTTGGTAGTGCACGGATCAATTTCCCTCTTCAGCTATTTTCCTTATCAGGATCTTTCTTCTGTGCTGGTTTCCAGTTCTGTAAAGATGGTAAACCAACTTCTTGCTGGGGTTCATATAGCCTCGGCAGCTGAAGCAATGGCATTTGGTGCTCGATTAAATTTGAGGACAAGGAGTCTTTTTGAAATTATTCAACATGCAAGAGGTTATTCATGGTATGTTCCATTATTTATGTCCCCTTACTTTGACCACTCACTTCTCAATTCTTCAGATGTGCTATTGTGGACAGAAGATGGCACAAGCAGAGTCCTAAGAGTATAAGTTTAGAGGTGTTTATGTTGAAAGTTAAATTAGGCCTCTAGAAAGAGGACCGCGGAACATAAGAGGAAGTAATATTAAGCTTACTAAGTTAGCAAAAAGGAGACCAGGTTGGAGCACTAGAGGGATCAAACTGCCCAAAGACAAGGATTTAATGATCGTATAATATTTTGGGCATGCAAGAAACAAGCTACCTCTTTCTAATGTTCTTTCTCCACCCTCTAGTTTCTTTATTATGACCCTGGTACCTTCTCCTGTCTTCATGAAATCATGACACATTGGCACCCACATGCCACGACCCATGTATATGTTTGTTGAGTTAAAAGCTGATTAAACTTGAAAATGTAGTTTTTCTGAGCTTTTCTCCAGTCCTTGGGAGGTAGATTTTTATTGTTAATCAGGAGCTATTTGCCTCTACTAAGAGGATTAACACTATGAGATACATAGACCTCCCAAGGACTGAAAAAAAATTCAATTAGTTATAGCTTTTGCTAATTATCAGCTCCCTTTAGACTCAGTATTTCAAATATCTCATGGAGCTCCTTCACTAATTGCTATGCTTTGCAATTAGTTGAGATGGTTAGTGATAAGAAAACTGACACGATCAATTTTCGTATTGCAGGATGTTTGGAAATCGTGTGCCACACATGCTCGATAATGATTATACTCCTTATTCTGCAGTGGACATATTTGTCAAGGATCTTGTATAGATAACCAAACTATTCACCAACTTTTCAATGTTATAAACCATGAGGAACAATTGTAATTTATGTATCTTGTCTATTTCCAGGGTATAGTATCTCATGAAAGCTCCAGCGCAAGGATTGCCCTGCATGTCTCTTGTATTGCTCATCAACTGTTTCTTTCAGGTAATTTCCTGTAACAGAACAAACAACTCTTTTATTTTATGTTTCTTGGGGAGAACTGTATGGGAGTTCCCTTATGAAATAGATTTGTTAATATATAAGGGAAGATACTTTCCACTGCAAAATTTATTTATAGAACTGGCAACTGTCGGATGCTGGCATAATTCTGCACTTTGACTTCTAATAATGACCACGCCTTAAAACATGTCTACTGTTTCATTGACATTATGTATTTCTGATAGGTTCTGCTTCTGGATGGGGTCGATTTGATGATGCTGCTGTTGTGAAGGTGAGCCTGCACTATGTTTATGCAGTGTTCATTGGACTAGATCACCAAAACATAATCATCTGTTAATTGTCTGTACCTTCAGGTTTATGAGACATTAACTGGAGTAAAAGTAGAAGGGAATCCTCCCATGCTTAACAAAGAATATGTTCTGAGTTCTCTTCCTGCTGAATGGCCAGAAGATCCGATGGATGATCTTGTTTCATCCGCATCTCATAATAGCAAAAAAGTTCTTGTGGTTTTGGATGATGATCCAACTGGAACTCAGACAGTTCATGACATAGAAGTTTTAACTGAATGGTAAAACAAATAATTGGGAGATGTATTTTTTTTAGCTTGGCGTAGTATTGACTGAATAGATTGATGTACTTTGTTACTTTGTAAATGTTCTGTGAACAGTGCCATAAGCCTCACTTGGAAATTAAACTGCAGGCCTGTTGAAGCCCTTGCAGAACAGTTTCAAAAGCTACCAGCTTGCTTTTTTATTTTGACAAACTCCCGTTCAATGACCGCGGATAAGGTAGGGAAGTGCAGTCTTAAGCAGTTAGCTATGTTTGTAACCTTCTAGATCTTTTTTAACTCTCTGTCACTTTAATAGGCTACACTGTTAGTAAAAGATATCTGCAGAAATCTTGAAGCTGCAGCTAAGTCTGTCCCTGGTGTTAGCTATACAGTGGTGTTGAGAGGGGATTCCACTTTACGTGGCCATTTCCCAGAGGTTAATATCAGAAGTTAACCCAATTTTTCTTTTACTTTTCCATTTCATTCCCTGATCACAACTTGTCTCTTCTACTTCCCAGGAAGCCGATGCAGTCATTTCAGTGTTAGGTGAGATGGATGCTTGGATAATATGCCCATTTTTCCTTCAAGGTGGCCGTTACACTATTGATGACATTCACTATGTTGCAGATTCTGACAGGTAATCTATGCAATGATTCTGTATGCAAGCTATTTAATTTTTTTAGAAAAGTACTTCATGACGTAAGGTTGATACTTAAATCTTCCAATCTCAGACAAGTCCAATAATCTAACAGATTAATTCCTGCTGGTGAGACTGAGTTTGCAAAGGATGCAGCTTTTGGCTATAAATCTTCTAATCTCAGACAGGTATTATTCTGGAGGTGTTTGTTTGATCAAGAGGATCAAGCATCTTAGAAACTTGCTTTGTACTTGACTGTGCAGTGGGTTGAAGAGAAGACAAAGGGACGGATTTCTGAGAACCAAGTTTCAACAATTTCCATTAATCTCCTCCGAAAAGAGGGACCGGATGCAGTCTGCTGGCATCTCTGTAGTTTGAAGAAGGTATATTTGTAATATACACATTCCATACGAAAAGTTACTTTGCAGTTCTTTTTTTCCTGAAAATTATTGTCTACGTTTTGTGGGCCTTGGGTACCCTCATTTGTTGATGCACTCATGCCAGCATATAGGCTAAATAAGGATAATGAGTTACCAATTATTATATCACAAATTCAACCAGATATTTTTTTTAAAAAAATTCCAAGTTTGTAGTTCTGATGTCTTCTCTTTTTTCCCCCCAGTTTTCTAACAGGCAATTTGTTTGGTTTCAGGGTTCTGCATGTATTGTCAATGCTGCTAGCGAGAGGGACATGGCTGTATTTGCTGCTGGAATGATCCAGGTATGTTATGTATGTTGCTTTTGCTACATTTCAATTGGAATCATTTGTTCATAGTAAAAATTTTCTAGCAAGTAATATGATGTCTTACTGAAGCAGGAATACTATGTTTTGATTTGTTTTTGTTTTTTTCTTCTCTATGTAAATTTTATAGGCTGAATTGAAAGGAAAGAGATTTCTGTGCCGCACAGCTGCAAGTTTTGTGAGTGCTAGAATTGCAATAAAGCCAAAGCCACCTATTCGTCCAACTGACCTTGGTTTAAAAAGAGCTTTAACTGGAGGCCTCATTGTTGTTGGCTCTTATGTGCCAAAAACTACAAAGCAGGTCAACACTTTAAGGTTCTCTCCTTTTTTTCTCTCTCCCATACTTATCTTATTCTTATATATATTTGCATTTCTCAGGTTGATGAACTTAGGTCACAGTGTGAGCAATCTCTCCGAATAATAGAGGTTATTTAAATTTAAATTAACTCCATCTGGCCTAAGCATGGAAATACAATTTATTTACCAATGTTTTTATGAAGTTTGAATCATTTCATTTGAGATAATTAGTTCCTTTTCTCTTCCGGACTCATTGTAGGTATCTGTTGAGATGATCTCAATGAAATCGGCTGAGGATAGAGACCATGAAATTAGCCGAGTTATTGAATTGGGAAATGCTTATATACAATCCAGGAAAGATACTCTAGTTGTCACCAGCCGCCAACTCATCACAGGAAAAAGTTAGCACCTTTTTTTATCATACTATTTCTAGTTACCTTGTTTGTTTATTAGTAATACGATGGCAGGGAACTTAAGTTCTGATTGTAGATGTTTTATTCGAGATTGAAATGCTGAGTTAAATCTTGACTTATCGCTAATGCCATAAGACACATCCATTTGCCAAAATTTGTGAGCAAGGTGTGCAGTGTAGAGGTTTGATTGTCAAGACGAACACATAAGATCCAAGAAATATTATCATATTCTCTCAACATTCTGTTCGAGATACTTCATTATCGGTTTTTCTTATGTTGTTGGCATTAACCAAGATTGACTGTACCAAAAGGCAGACTAAGATTTGTCAATCTAGGGATATGGATAATCTAAAAATGCTGGTCATCATCCACCTATACAAGAAACAAGCTTATCGCATTAGATGTATTGTTTAGAACTAACATCTATTATTTGCAACCTTTGCATTATAATCTTTTGTAATGACCAAAGCTTAACCAAATTAGTTTCTTTTTGTTCCTGAAAATTTTGTGCTATAGTATAAATGTCTAGCTCAGCTGTTTTTCAAAACATGTTTACTCCTTAATTTTTTATTCTGGTATCCCTGGAGGCTCAATGAAGTACCTAACTCAGTGTTTTAAAATAGGACTTATGAGGACAGCTTATTCTACCTTCTTTTAAAGCAATGACAATGCATGAAATGTTACTGTTAACTGACTTACTTGACAACAGTTGTTTTTACGCCAAAAGGAAAATTATGTTTTGTTCTTTTATACTCCATCACAAAAAATAAGGCACAACTACCACTAATTCAAAAACCAAGAAAAAAATATTATCACCTCTTCGTTTGGATTATCCCAATAAATACAATGCATGCACCCAATGGGATTAGATATCTTGAGGGTGGAGGATTTAAAAAAAACAAATTTACACAGGAGGGAGAGGTGCTAGTTAATTACATGCATGCCTTGTATTGTGAGATATGAAAAAAAAGTGGTTACACCCTATATTTTGGGATGGAGGGAGTTTTTTTTTTAATTAAAGTAGTTTGATCTCCTAATAAGGTTGTACTTGTTATCTTGCAGCTCCTGAAGAAAGCTTAGAAATTAATTACAAAGTGAGCTCAGCTCTAGTGGAGATTGTGAGAGGGATTGATAGTCGACCCCGTTATATTCTTGCAAAGGTAACCATTAAACAGCCAAAAGTTTTAAACAAATAAACCTGTTAGTTGTCAGTTTGTTGCTTGGTTCATTACAACAGGCTTTTGATATGCATATTGATAGCTTATTACAATACTGTAAATTTTTGCTATTTTAGAATATTGAGTTATGATGCGATTCTGTGCTTTAGTTTTTCACAAACTTCATGAAATCTGGGGATGTGGTTACACCTAAATACTTCAGAACAAAATAAATGTGTGTGAGGCTACTGTGTTAGGTAGTGCAGACAAAATGATTGTACCCACAAGTTGGCCTTCAAATTTATTTCTGAAATCTATTATTTCCAATGTCATTTATACAGGGAGGAATCACTTCATCTGATCTTGCTACGAAGGCTTTGGAAGCTCGGCGTGCCAAAGTAATGGGACAAGCTTTAGCTGGTGTCCCTTTATGGCAGCTCGGTCCTGAGAGTAGACATCCTGGTGTCCCTTACATTGTTTTTCCTGGTAATAAACATTTTTATTCATTTTCTGTTCCTATTAATATAGAAAATTTAATCTTAATAATAAAGAAACTGTCTTGCAACTCCCTTAAAAAAACAGGTAATGTTGGTGACAACAGTGCTCTTGCAAAAGTGGTCCAGAATTGGGCTTGCCCTTCTAGAAGTTCTGCAAAAGAACTTCTCCTTGTAAGATTTTCTCCTCCATTTGAACTTTTTGCCAAGGCTAATCTATACATCATTGTTCTTGCCTTGAATCATCATTAACCAATTCCCTTGCTATGAAGAACGCGGAGAATGGTGGTTATGCCATTGGTGCTTTCAATGTATATAACCTTGAGGGAATTGATGCTGTCGTTTCAGCTGCCGAAGCAGAAAAAAGTCCTGCTATTCTGCAGGTTAGTGATGCTGTAATGTAGCATGCTGATTTTTATGGAAATGAATGGTGCAAATCACATGATAAATCGTACTGACCGTACTTTGATGCTATCTGAATCATTGCAACATGGTAAATTCAAAAACAGGGATGTGGGTAACCCATGTTACAACTTCACTCTTATATATAGAAACATATTCGTATGTATTTTTCTTGATTCCTGATCATGGATATTGTGGTGGTTATATTTAGGTTCATCCCAGTGCCCTGAAGCAAGGTGGAGTTCCATTGGTCTCATGTTGCATTGCTGCTGCAGAACATGCTAGTGTAAGCTACACCTGAGAATTTAGATGGTTGTGGTTAAGTGGGTGGGTTGAGACATTGAGTTTAGAAGATTACTTGACTTAATCCATTAGACTTGGACTATAACTTGGAAACAAACCCCAACTCCTATTGTATCCTCTAATTCTTCTCCTATTGCTTTCTGCATACAAATGCTACTTCCTTAGTAAACAAGATCGACATTATCCAGCTAGCAAGATGTGCACATCATTATCTTGTTTTACGTCCTCTGTGGATGACATTCTGTGATTCTCTCATTGCAGGTACCTATCACCGTTCATTATGATCATGGAACTTCCAAGTCTGATTTGCTTCAAGCTCTTGAGATGGTATGCATGTACCAAATTTCCGTGTGCTATCTTTTCTCTGAATGACAGTTGATGACTGACTCTATCTCAATCTTGGGATCTCCTTAGTGCTGAAAGAAGTTCTTCCTAACCTTTTCTGTTGGCACTTAATTCTTTTTCAGGGTTTTGATTCAATCATGGTGGACGGATCCCATCTACCTTTAGGGAAGAACATCTTATACACAAGGAGCATATGTTCCTTGGCTCATTCAAAAGGCATGCTTGTAGAAGCTGAACTGGGGAGACTCTCAGGCACTGAAGATGGCTTGACAGTCGAAGAATACGAAGCAAGATTTACTGATGTTGCTCAGGTTATTTCCTATTTTCCATCAAATATCCATTCTATTGGATTATATTTTTTTATACTTGTGTAATATTTTATATTATGGTACACATTTTTCAGGCTGGGGAATTCATTGACGAAACTGGTATTGATTCTCTAGCAGTATGTATTGGAAATGTTCATGGAAAATATCCCCCCAGTGGACCAAATCTCAGATTTGACTTGCTAGAGGTCAGACAAATGCGATTAAACCTTCTTCTTTTTTTGGTTTGTGGAAACATGAAATATTTAATGGAGAAACTATTGTATAGTCGAATACTTTAGTATACACTATTCCCTTATTTTTGCATTCACTGGCATGTGTGTTGAGTCCCAAAAGTTTGAGACATTACTGGCAAATAAAATATGGGGCTGCTGAAGATACTGTTGTAACATGCAACATATGATTCTTATAGCACTCCCTCTATTTCCAAAAATAAGGTCTACTTTAAGTGGATGCTAAGATTGAGTATAGAACCAAGAATAGAGATGTTAAAAAGGCCATGACCCCATTCTCAAATTATTTTGGGAATAGTAGACCAGTAGGGATGATTAGAAGATGCTTTTTTCCTTGTGAATGTGTGAATGAGACTCTGATAATTCACGTGCAAGCCTTATGTTTTTTACAAGACAAAACCTATAGAGCTTAAAAAAATAAACAGATTGTTCAGAAGAAGAATGGAACAGATGGAGTAACACTGTCCTGTAATTGTACCCACAAGTCCATAACATATCATGTCGTTAAGTATTCTGTAAAGGAACATTGTACATATTATACTTCTGTTGGACCAGACTTTAGTTGAGTAATTTTCTTGAGAAAAAATGCATTATGATCTTTCCTTGAAATAATGACAGGACCTTCGTGCATTGACAATGAAGAAAGGTGTTAGCTTGGTTCTCCATGGAGCATCCGGACTGCCTCATGAACTTGTAAAGGTTTGATATACTGTTTCTGTCTTTAATAAGGTTGATTAATGAAGTTTTAGCCTGTACTCGATGAGTTTCAGCAATTACAGAAGTTCGTTTTTACCTTTTTTGGGCGGAAGAGGGAAATCCATCACCTATCACTCCCCATGTTTCCTATGTTTTTATTTAATCAGTTTATGCCTGTTGATCCAACATGGTATACGGTATTCAAACCTTAGACTTTCTTTGTTCACAACTTGTTAATTTGGAGCATCAACAATGGAGAAAAATAAGTCCGTCAGTGATGTCAACCGTACATAATACCGTGAATCTATGATTTTGGTGCTCTAAACAATGTCGAGGTTCATGAATCGACTGGTTCACAATTTTGTAAAAAAACTTAAGCTATAATCAAGTCAATCTCAATGCTTATGTCAGCAATACCTATCATAGTTGAAATTTGTTGTGCAAGTGCCATTCACCTTGACTTACGTCTGGAGCAGGAATGCATAGCTTTGGGGGTGAGGAAATTCAACGTGAACACGGAGGTCCGAAACAGCTACCTTGAATCCCTTAAAAGGCCAGAAAAAGACCTGATTCATGTCATGGCGTCTGCTAAGGAAGCAATGAAAGCTGTTGTGGCTGAGAAAATGCGCCTCTTCGGATCATCTGGGAAAGCTTGAGTGCAAGTTGCATCGCCACTTATGAACCTGACGCTATGAACACTTAATTCTGGAGGCATGATTGGTCCGTGGGATTAAGACATCTTGATAGATTGCCGTGGAGCCCAGCCCATAATCTGAACAACTCATTACTGACTCTTGGCTGAAGTGCTTCGGAGTGAATGATGCCATTTCTGTCATGTGATCATGTTCATGTCCATACCCCATACGTCGTCTGGTCCTTTATAGCAACATGACTTCAGGACGTTGCTATCAACGGCTATTGATGATAAACAAGTAATAAAGTTTGTCGATGAAATTACTTGCCGTGATAAATGATTCCTTTGTCGCCAGGTTACAGTTATTCAACGTAAGAACTTCATATTCATTCTAGAAACCAACACTTTCTGAACTTCAAAGCTGAACACTTTCCATCACCATTTTCTTTTTTGAACCGTTCTTTCAATCTTTCTCCCCCAAAAAGCTTTGACAAGTACATTTTCTGCCTTTTCTTTTTTGCCCCCCGCACACGCTGTAGCAGCAAGGTGCCGCTGCTGAACCCTTCACCTTGCACTCGGCTGAATGGCTGATATTACCCTTCGTCCTCATAGTCTCACACACAGCTGTTATTAAGTTCCTCACGCTTATGTACAGCTGCCTACCCTCAGGGTTTCCGAATGTGACGATAATTGATTGAAATTCACTGTTTTGACCAATTTGAGCTGCCTCGAATTAAAATACAAATTTGAATCGAAAAATACCAAAAAAAACATGAAATTTCCTATGGATAATACCATGTCTATGTGGTATCAAAATTTGTAAGAAAATATAAATTTATGTGAATTTTGGCACTTGGACGGGATCTTTAAATGAATTTTTTGTCCAATTTTAGTTGTTTTCGTCAATTGGGCGGGATCTCATTCTGACCACGATCGGTTTGGTAAACTCTCCTTCCCGCGATCAGTCGTCGCCTGCCAACCAACTACATAATGCTCTACCGACTCCTCACAAAAAGCTCTCTCCACCACCACCCTACGCTACCGTCTCTCGTGCACGCACTTCACGACGACTTCGCCAGCAACGGAATTGTACTCCAGAGCAACAGCTCAACCGACGACGAGAGCTCAGAACATTGCCTTTGCAGAAAGAACTCGCGTATTTCCCATTCTTTATACAATTCATGTTATAGTGTGGTAAAAATTTACACGTATTGATCTCTAGGCTGCCTGGATTGATCGGCGTCAGCCCTCTCCAGGGAGCTCGATCCTGCCCGTTGTGACAAAAATAACATACACGAGGCACAATAGGATCGACTATTCTAACCAAAAACCAAAAAGAAAAAAAGAAAGTTAAGAAAAAGAACGGCATGTTCTTCTCCCATCATTCCATTTTGCACTTGAACCGTCTGGATGCATCCGATGCTTGGATATCAGCAATGGCATCGAGACGTCAAGATGACCATTGGTCAGGGACAGTTAGGAAGTACCTCGACATAGCCTTCCTGAACCTCTTCTTGTACTGGTCTGGGGATATAATAGTTGGGAGCACGTCTCTGGAGCCACCCAGGAATCCTGACGCCTTCACCCAGGTCTCTAGCTGCTTGTCCCAGGTGTACTGACGAAGGTAGTCGATGATTCCCATCACAAGCTCTTTGCTTTCTTCATCAATGCCAACTAATAGTGAGTAATCCATCACATCCACCGACTGAAAAAAAGAAAATGCATGACAGAATGAGTAGATGTCATCCATGCTCGAGTAGAGGAAGGCACAACCTGTGCACCTTGGTATTATCAATTAGTATGATGCTACAGAAATAGTTCATGGTTTGCACAAAATAAAAAAATTATTGCTTATGTATCCCACATTTCCAAAACTACACCACCGTTGTGACTTGTGAGGATTACTAACAGGTTAGGTGAGCCAGGGTTCACAAAACCGATCGGTTTTCACGAAAACCAGAAACTGCTGGTTGTCGCCTTGGTTTGTGAAAGCCAACCGGTATTAGCTAGTTTTCGTACAGTGTTGACCGGAATTCATCGGGTTTTACCCTTTTCAGTAAACTGGTGGGGTCGGATCACTAAATCGGTTTTCAGCAATCAGGTCTTTCAATAGCATTAATCACTCAGCCAATCCCAAACCGACTGCAGAATTGGCTAGGTGATCACTAATTGAGCAATAACTTTACTGAGTACTGACAGCTGCTAAAGGTGGCAATAAAATCAGAGATCAATCTAGCAAGTGGCTACAATGTCATAGCTTGGAAATAGAATGTGTACTACACACCTCCAAGTTCATTCATTGTTTTAAAAGAAAAAATGTGTGAGTTAAAGCTACATAAAGGGTTAAATACTTAAATATTTATACATTATTTTTTCTTCCTTGCCTGTCCACACCCACATTATAATCTTCATTTCAACATGCTTTCAGAAGAAAGCACGTGCTCCAATTCCAAACAAACTCTCCCTCCTAGCTAATTTGGCAGCAGCCAAGCAAGTACTGCTGACATAGTGTGTTCATAGCTCTAAAAGTAAAAATATAGAGACTTCATGAGATGGACAAATATATCATCAAACTACACCAATTCTAGACTGTTTTCATGTTATTTCACATGTTACAGTACTAATTGTGCAAAGTGGAAACAGGCGAATCACTTTTTAGTTCAGGTACACATCCTTTCTATCCTGAAGATCGAGTTCACACGTTTTCAAAAGTTTCTATCCTACAGTTCCCAGCAACAATATAAACTAGGGGATGGCACGGTATATAAATCTCTAAAAAAATTGAAGAAACAACATCTTGTGAAAGGGACAATACTTATTTAATAGTGAATCTTCCCCATCCACTAAAATAATTTACAATTAGACTAAATCCTGAATTTGTGCTGTCCTCTAAGTTAGTGTCTTTTTAGTATCTAAGAAGTGCAATTGAGTTTGACCTTAAATTTTGCACATTTCCTCTTATCTCTGGCAATAGTTTCAGAATTTTAGTAACTTGTACACCTGATTTCCACAGAATTTGCAACATTTAGCCAATTTCGAAGGATAACCCCTTCAAATTCAGGTAGCTCCCACCAAAATTACATTATAATTACTGAATTTCAACAGTTTGCAAAATGTCAGCCTTCTGGAACTGGAAGAACTATTTGCATATGACTTTGAAGAAACATAGCATAGTGATACAACAGCAGAAGTGCAGTGACTTACCGCCAGAAAAGAAGTATCATTCCAGACAGCTCGTTCCAACCTTCGTTTTGCTTTGCTTCCGAGAAAAATGGGCTTTGTATGAAGTGTCTCTAATAGATTCAGATCTAAGAGAACTTTGTTGTTTCCTGATGTATCAGGGTTGTAACGGGAACGCAAAGAGCCTTTCAGGTCATATATTCTTGATATCTTCTTCTTGTAAAAAAGATTTTCCATGACCATTACATCCAACTTTAGTTCCTTACCATCTCTCAAGTTCCTGGCAGCAACCTAGTAAAAAAATATGTAGCGGTCAATTTCACATGTTTCAATCTCACATCATCCGACAGACACATGAAAATAACAATAGAGAATCACAAACCTGGTAAAGACCAAGAACTTTAGCAAGGCACGTGGGGCTTCCTGAAGATACAGATTCTGTTAAATATTTGAAGTATTCAGCTGCATAGTCCTCAAATGAATCTAGTTCCGTTCGGGTCACTTGCTTTATGACAAATCTGTCATCTAGTGTTTTGGCGAAGTATACATTACTCTTGCCACCTTGAGCACTCCATCTCTTGCATCGGCTCAAAGAACGAATGTAGTCCAGCTCATCTGGACAACACTTTCTTCTGATTGCATCGAACTGCTTTGCAAAATAACATGTTACAGAAAATTTAGCTTTATCCACAGAAATTGAATCGCCATCCTCAAAAGAAACTGTCAAATGAATATCCTTGGAGTCATTATTTCCAGTTCGAGGTTGGTCAGAACCATAGCTCCACGTGGATACATCTAATGAACTCCTAGAAGAGGAATCCTGGTCCAAAGAATTCCCAACACTGAATCTGCCCAAGTCATTTTGCTGCTCCAGCAACGGCGACATGAATTTATGATAATCAGGAACAGTCATGGCATGGGCTATCATGCTGGATGGCTCATCATCGTAAATTGGAACAACAACATCTCCAGCATTTTGAAGTAGAAGCAAACGACCTTCACCATGCATTATATCAGGAACTGACAGCTCAGTTTTGAATGTCGGGGACAAACCCCTGCCTGTTCTCTCAAGAGCCTTTGGAGGCTTTTGAGAATAAGCTCTTCTAATGATTCCGTCTGAGCCATCTACAGGTGATAACCTATTTTTGAAATTGATGGCAGAATCAAATGAATTGATTCTGATTGGTGCAATAACTCTCTGGTATGAGGGATCATCCACCAGAGCAGCAGGTACAACTGGAAGTGCCTCAATGCTACACTTTGATGGGTCATTAGCAAGCAGACTAGAGCCGGTCCATGCTAAGTCAATTCTATCAGAAAGGTTGGATGCAGAAGATCGTGATCTCTCGAATGTTTTTTCAAGCTCATCAGTCAGTATCCCATCATTCGGTCGTTCAGATGGGCCTGGAACAACTGAACTGGAATAGTCTTCAGCAGACTGGAGAGGTACTGCAACTTTAATGTCGGTTTTCAACCCAAAATGTGTCACAATTGTGTCAATTTGTTCTCCCCTGATCAATGGTTTTACACTATTTGCAGCCACCATCAATGAACTTGACTGAGTATGTTCTAGTGAATTCTCCCCATTCTCCTGTGTACCAGGAATCTCAACCTTTGACTTTTCTACAGAGCTTTCAGGGAACTTATCAAGACACTGCACGTCAGTTGGCACAGTATGACAGTTTTCCTTGGTAAGTGCCTGCATCATGTACAGTCTACGATCCCATATATGTGCATCAACTACAAGCTCTCTCCTCAGGCGATTGAGCTCAAGAATATCTATAGCCAGTTCAAGTGTATTCAGGTTCTCTGTGCTAGCAAACCTTGACAATACCTGAAAAATAATTATGAACAGTCATCATAAAAAATCAAATCTCCATGACAGCATTTAGATAGTAACATATTGTACTGCTTAACAGAAATCAATAAAACAATCTAACAGTTAAACTTACATCATACTTCTTCCATTCAACTTTAATCAAATCCTTAAGATCAATAACATGTTTAGGCAAGCCTGTTTTCATGCTCATGTTTTGGGCTGAAACTATGTTTTCAATTGAGTCAAGTTTGTCGAATATCTCCTTGTAAAAGTACTCCTTCCTGCCGGCTACCTGCAAGTAAAGCCAAATAATTTGAATAGGTGAATAGATCACACACACACAAAAAAAAATGTTAATCTAAGATTTTAATGGTTTGTCTGTCCTGGCTTAACTTTAGTATCTAAAAAACTAGTTTTGGTGGCTTATGGTCATCAATCAATAATTTAAGTTTGGTCTGCTGCTTATAGAATACACAGATTGGTAAAATTAAAGACATTAGCTTATATGGGAGTTGTGATAGAATTAGAAAAAGGTTGAGAAACCAAAAGAACTACTAGTCGACACCATATTGCTTTAGGTGGGATTCAGCTGCTCGAAAATCTAGTCTGTTTCATCCAGAAACTAGACCAAATAGGCCCTAAAGAAAAAAAAACTAAATGTAAGCGAACATACATCAGCAGCGTCTTTGATGATCCAATCTTGAGCCATTGGATAAGTAAAGTCCAGCACTGCAGGTGGCAAGTTCACGGAAAGAATATCCACAGGAGAATAGCGGAAGACAGCAACCATGCTTCCATACCTATAGATGAAAATAATAACATTTTACATTGCCCTTATAACTCAATTTTACCACAAGAAATAATAACATACCCATAAAAACGAAGGCAGTCCCTCTGAAGGGAATGTCCACAGCAGGCAACCCGATTGGCTGTTGTGTGATTCGAAAAGCTAAGTTCCAAAAACTTCCCAAAAGAAAGTCCACGTGCCGCATCAGACATCACTACTCTTTGTGTTGCTGGAGGGATTCCATCTTTAGGTTTGCACCTGAGGCACCTGTGCCACATCCATATCTTCCCATCGTTCTCCCCAGGTAACCTTACAGAGGAAAGATTTCTAACACTGATTGTGAGACTGCCTTGTCGATGGGTGTAACATCGAACATGAGATTCTGCAGGCTCCTTGCAAGATTCACAGCACGAAATCTGCCAACGAAGACCATATAAATTAACAAGGTAATACAAGGTATTTTTTTGTAAAAAAATATAGAAGTGGAGGAAAAATGCTGCACCTGATTAAATAAATCTTCGCGGAAATATCTACCAAGTGGCTTATCAAAATTACCGTAGAACTTTATGCGAAAGAGCTGCGATTGCTTGCACACAACCCCTCTCTGAGGACATGCGATTGACAAGGACACTAAAATGCTTTGTGGATTATCAGATGTTGGGAAATATTCAATGTGGTTTTCATTATGGTCACGTACAGCTAATCCTGCATGTTCTTCATCTGATGTATTATGCCAACCATTATCCAAGTCACTTTCAACTCTATGAAAACGTGGTCCCATTGGTGAGCTTTTGGATGTCTGGACAGTAATGTCTGAAGGTGGTACACAACCCTTATCAAGGGAGGATCTTGGAGAACGAGGATATATACCATTAGTGACGCCGATGTACTCCGCCTGATTTAAGTTAGGTCCCAGAAAAGATTTATCCGCAGATAGCAGGTTTTCAGAATCATTAAGAAAATTTGCAGGCATGTTGCATCCATTTTCTGAAGTTTTCTGACCAATGATTTGAAAATCGTTAAAATCCTGAAGACAGTAACTTGAGGAACAGTTCCCACCATCTACATGATTCTCAAGTGGAAGAGCTGAAAGATCTGAAGGGATCTTTGGTAGTGTTGCACCCTCATCTGCAAGATATGAGGTCTCCAGTGATAGGTGATATGCTGCAAATAGTGCAAACTGTAGAGCAAGTTTAACCCTCCTTAACTCTTCATAGGATGTGCCTCTTAGAAGGATCTAGTAAAAAACAAGGTGGTTTTATTATGTAAGTCACAAAACAAAGCATGAAGCCTTACATGATCATGGCAATTTACAATAGGTAATCAATATGTAACTTTGATGATCACTGACTCAACAACGAACAGTATGATGCTTACCGTGCAGCCCAACCGCCTTGGACAACCATCAAAAAACATCAGTGTCTTGGCAGACTTCTTGTTTGCATTCTTTGGCGATGAAGACTCTGAAACCCGTTCAATCCAGAATGTTTGGCACTGTCCAAGCCTTACCGAAGTAACATTTTCAATGGATGAAGCAATTTGAGCACCTGTGCAGCGTGATATCCTTTCTAGAAGTGATCTCTTGACATTCAGAACTAAAGAGATGTTTTTTGCAAGAAGCTGTTGAGCATATAGTGGCACGCTTTTTTCAACGAGCAAAACATGAGGTCGTTGGGCCTCTATCTTTGCAACTGCAATCTTAAGGTATTCCTTTTCCTGTAGAATCATAATTTAGAGTTCATCATTTACATGTTGAGAGCAATCAGATAATCACCTTAACTAGAAAATGAATGATGTGTTACCTGTTCAAGAATGCTATTTATCGATGCTAGCTTGTTCGAAGCCTTTTGGTGTTCCAGTGCTCCCCCCAAAAGAAGCAATCTAGGGTTCTCATGCTTTGACACCATGCGTTTATGTTTTACATTCTTAGAACAAACTACACCTTTAAAGAAAGTACTGCAAACAGATGAATACCATTTAGCCCCAGCAATAAAATAGCAAAGAAGTCATGTAATTCTTCTATACATGTTATTCATTAAGGCATACCTATCATTGGGATTCCCTGATGCTACACATTTGACTTTGACATAGTCCGTGGGATCCATGCTACCACCTTTACTTGTATCTGGCCTTACAAATGTAGCTGCCTGCCATGCTAATGAGGATATTATGTCTGACCATACATCCACAGGATCAACTCCATGACCTTGGAGCAGCTGGGACACAAGAGCCCTGAAATGCCCATGTAGAGCATTCCTTAGGAACTCTTTATGGGCTATATTGTGTTTTCCTTTCATTCCCAGTGAATCATCTTCACCACCATGATCATGGTTAACACGTGTGAAGGTATTTGTATCACCAACATCATTGCCATCATAGTCATCATCATCGTATTCAAAAAAACCATTTTCAAAGTCATCACCCTCGTCCTGAGGTGGTGGTGGATACCAAATGAGTCTGTTACTCTCAAAATCAATCGGTATCAAGGTATTGTTCTGCTGTTCATCATCGCAAACAGGTGAATCCACAAAGCTAGAATAATCAACATCATCAGAGCCATGGACAGAATTCATAGGGTAGACAGGAGAATGGCAGCTCCTCCTGGAGGATGGACTTGTGTCTCCTAGTCCCAATCGTCTCACGGGACTATCGACCGGGCTCGAAGTCCCCAATCTGAAGGTGTACATCCTACTAATACTTGTGCTCACCGAATCTGTATCTGAAGTGTCCTGAGAAAACTCACTATGCGGAGAGAAATACCGCTCTGAGTCATCACCATCTTCATAACCAACACTCCTACATCCAGCAAACCTTATTCAGTGAGAATACTATTATCACGATATATCCTCCTAGCTATGCAGCAAAAAGCTAAATTTCTCACCTTATTGAGCATCGGAGAGGACCAGGTGACGAGAGGCGCCGCCACCCGGCGTACCTCGACGAAGACGGCGTGGGGACGCGCTCCGGCGGGGACACCGACGGCCCATCCGTACCGTCACCACGCTGCTCCATGGCAGCGCCTCGGCCTCCGTTAATAGGCCGGAAGCCGAGGTCGCAGCGCTCGCCGCCGACGCCGCCGCCACAATCCGTCATCGCAAGGTCCGTAGTCCAAGAATCGTACTTCTGGACGACGGGAACTCCCATAAAAGCAGCAAGAACCGCCTAAACGCTACCGAGTAAGCCCAAATCGAGAACTTCTTGATCTCTCTATACTCTATACCCAGAAGAACAAAAATCCCACACCAAATCACAGTAAAAGCCAACCAGACGAACTAAAAGGCTACGAATCGTCAGAGGGGAACTAAAAGGGACCCCAGGGAGCGCCTAATCCTAGCGGCTCTTGGCGTCGGCGCAGCCGAGGCATTCCGTCGAACACGTGGGGCGCAGCAAGGCAACATCGCTCACGACTCCCCAATCCAGCAGCAGCTGCGCAACTCGGGAAGCAGCAGAGAAGGGGAAAGCGGCGGCGGCGGCGGCGGGTTTCCGGCGGGTNCGGGTAGAGGTGGAAGAGGGGGAGGGGGAGGCACCACCCATGGGAGGGAGAGGAAGCTTTTTTGCTGGTGCGAGAAGAATGAGGTAGATATAAAGAGAAAAGGAAAGGCGAGCGGGTAAGACGATAAAAAAAATTAAGTTTGGTGGGGTAGTAGATTTTTTTAATGGTTTTATCCTTCCTTTTAAAAATATATTTCATTCTCTTTTTTATTGTTATTTACCTTTTCCTTTGCTTTAATTGGTCAAAGCCAATGGGCAACGGACTCGTGTTTCTCTCGCTGGAAAAATCGGTGAAGGCATTTCCTTATTTCATTTGTCTTTTCTATCTTTTCTTAATATATAAGTATTAGGTCGCGAATCAATTTGTGGATTTGTGCTGGGTTTGTTATTTTTTCTGTTTTGTATACAGATTTTGTATCATTTGACATATCTTGTTCCCTACTGAGACTTGGCTTCATGTGTGTGTGTTTTGCATTATTTTGTGCTCTCCGAGTCTGTCTATGGATTGCTGTTGTTCACAAATACCACCCATCCTAATCATACTGATAGTTTTAATTCAATATAAGAATTTCAATATAACAGATAACTTTTAGATAATGACACTAGTTCTTTTTCAAATATCTCTCTTATAAGTAGTAGTCTTTAGAAAAAAGGTAGATGGATTCCCTTATCTCAATTTGATTTGTATATTATATATGCACCACAATAATGCAATTTTGTTGTGGTCTTATCTCAAACATTATGTCCATAATAAAGTTTTATCATTACTAAACCATCATTACTCTAGATTACACTGAATTGATTTAGCCGAACATGACTAATTTGTGTCGCATATTAGTGAGCGTGCCATTTTTCCGACGCTCCACCTCGTGCATCTCTCCATGTCACTCCGTATTGCTTCCTATAGTAGTTTCCGGTGCCACTCAAGCAACGCTGCCACATTGTCGTCACGACACGTTGTCTCATAACCATTATGTCAGCATTGCAGCGTCGTCTAATTTAACTTTCTCGTTGTCTAACCGTCGTCCTATTGTCTAAGGCTGCAAGTCATGAATTGACCTGTAAATCCACTTATAAATCGCGGTTTACTCATTATTTTTATCTATAAATAAGTTTACGAATCAACCCATTTGTAACCTTATTTTTGTCTCTAAATCATTTTCTATCCATGTACTTATAAAACCCTTCCATAAGCTCATAATCTAGTGTCGGTGATACGGGCCCGGGGTACCAAGACTAAAGGGATGGGCGACCCCCTGCACCCACGTGGCGCCCACCCTGAAGAGGGGTCGAACCCGAGGGTAACGTGGCGGCTGCCTTCCCTAGTCCCCCTGAGGGTCGGGCCGCTCCTAGCCCTTCCCCGAGGGTTGGATCGCCCCGACCCCCTCTACGCTTGCGTCGCGTGTGCGAGGTTAGGTGGGCGTCACCAGCGCCCACCTAACCGCATTGATGACGGCTCAGGCAAGCGCACCACGCCACATTTAATGCGGCGTGTGGCGTGCGTGGCCAGTCTACGACCAGTCACGGTGATTGACCGGTCATAGACCGGTTAGATCACGGGTGAGACGGCGGTAGGGCGCTTGCGCACTATCCGCATGTCAGGCGGCATGCAGCACGCCTTGCCCCGTCCCATCAGAATGATGAGGGCCTTTTGCTTCTCGTCCCTTAGCCGGAGTTGGTATGCCAGTTCCGGTCAGATAGTTTCCATTTTCCGATGCGAATGGAGCACAGAAGTCTTTATCCATTTAATGGGGTTTGACACGGGCTCCCCTAGTGTCAGCCGCCTGACCGGGCGAGGGCTATGCTGCGGCGTCTGAGCGTGTGGCTTCCGAGTCGAACAACAAGACGGCCATTAAACGTGAAAGAATGTTTTCCTTCTGTCTTAGGTAGCCTTTTGGCCCATGTGGTAGCCCCTTGAGATATAAAAGGAGGCCCAAGCCTGAGGAGAAGGGAGGAGGAAGAACAAATAGACAGGAGAGGAAGGGAGAGCAAGCGCTTTATTCCCTGTTTTCCCAATCGCATATCCACCACACACAGGAGTAGGGTATTACGCTTTCCAGCGGCCCGAACCTGTATAAACGTTTGTGTACCTGTCTCTCTCTCTCGTGATTAGGGGAGAACGAGTTTTACCCTGCGCCCCTGACCGAACTCACAAAGAAGGGTCCTCTCTGTCCCTTGTTGAGGAGCTAACCCTCCGTCAGCTAGCGCGTCAGGTAGGGGGTGCTTGTGTGTTTTCTCTGACTCCCTACTCCTTTTCGTGTGCGCCAAGTTTCGCCGAGTAAGCCCTATGGCTAAAGAGGCGGTGGTGTACACCCCCACTCCGAGTGCTAGCGACGGCGACGGGGAGCCGAATCCTCGTCGCCAAGCGCGCACTCCATTGCCTCCCGCCTACCGGAGCCCTAGGCGGGGGAAGGCGCCTCAGGAACCGGAGGAATCCGTGACTTCGCCGCCGGCTGGTGGCGGAGAGGGACAACGCGGCGGAGTACGTCGCCGCCTCACCTACGGTGACGGCGGCACGCCTCAGGGCGTGCTTCAGGCTGCGGGAGCGCTCCTGCGCCACCCGCCCGTCGTCCTCAACCCGGAGACTCCAGTCTAGCGCTGGCTGGACGATGTGGCCGATTTGGTCATGACGACGCAGCAGCGCCTAGGCACCGGCGGACGGTCGTCCACCGCCGGGACGTCTGGGCTGCCACTGCCGGCTCTTCGTCGTCAAGACAAAGGGCTCAACGAGCAGCGGCCAACACACGCCGCTCGTCCGCAACCCCCTCGTCGACGCCCTCAGCCAGTCGCAGGCATCACGAGAGCATGCATGGGGGGCCGGATGCCCGGCTCGATATCGAGCGCCGGCGCGACGAGCGTCATGCCGCCCGTGCGGGGGAAGGTGTTTCCTCCTTTGGGGCGCCGGGCCACTCTGGTCATGGGGGCAGACCCCCCGTGTCCCCAGTCGGTGGTGCTGGCTGTCGGGCTTTCGTGGCAAGTCTTCGGAATGTCTGATGGCCCCCGAGGTTCCTGCCCAGCATCACCGAGAAATATGATGGTAGCGTCAACCCCGCTGAGTTCCTCCAGATCTATACGACTATGATAGAGACCGCGGGGGGTGACGACAGGGTCATGGCGAATTTCTTTCCCATGGCCCTGAAAGGCCAGGCGCGGGGTTGGCTGATGAACCTGCCATCCGCGTCGGTCCACTCCTAGGAGGATCTGTGCCAACAGTTCACCACGAACTTCCAAGGCACATATCCGCGCCCAGGAGAAGAAGCGGACTTGCACGCGGTGTAGCGAAGGGACGATGAGTCTCTCCGTTTGTACATATAGCGGTTCTGCCAAGTCTGCAATACCATCCCTTGCATTCCTGCACATGCGGTCATTTATGCATTCGAGGGGGCGTGCGGCATAACCTCATGCTTGAAAAGATAGCCTCCAAGGAGCCCTAGACCACCGCGCAACTCTTTGAGCTCGCGGACTGCGTGGCCCAGAAGGAGGAGGCCTGGACCTGGAACTCCTCCGGCTCTGGAGTGACGGCTGCGGCTGCCCCCGAGTCCGCCGCCCACTCTGGGCGACGGGAAAGGAGGAGGAAAAAAGGTCGGCCCGTTCCGACGATGAGAGCCACATCCTCGCCGTTGAGGGCGCCTTGTGGGCCCCGCGCAAGGGGAGGCCCACGGGCGACAAAAAGAAGGAAGCCGGTGCTCCCAGCGAAGAGCGCCCGGCAGCCAAGTGGTGCACGGTGCATAACACCTCCCTCCATGATCTCGCTGACTGCCACGCGGTCAAGAATTTGACCGAGCGAGTGAGGAAGTGGGAGGAGGAGAAGGGGCAGGGACGCCGTGAGGGCAAGGCCCCGGCGACCTCTGCCGGCAACCGACGAAGTGAGGCCAAGCAAAAGGCCTCGTCGAGGACGCTGACGACGAGGACTTGGGCTTCCAGGAGCCCGAGGCCACCGTCGCCACCGTTGATGGGGGAGCGTGCGCTCACACTTCTTGTCGCAGCTTCAAGGCCATGAAGCGAGAGCTTCTGACCGCTGTCCCTACCCATGAGGCGACACGGTGGACGCGTTGGTCGGAGGTCACCCTCACCTTTGACCAGACCGACCACCCGCCATGCGTTGCCCGGCGATGGTGGTCTCCCCCACCGTCTGCAACGTCAAGTTGAGGCGCGTCTTGATAGACGACGGCGTAGCCCTCAACATCCTGTCCCCCGCGGCCTTCGACATCATCAAGGCCTCGGGAATGAAGCTCCGGCCATCCCTACCGATCATCGGCGTGACGCCGGGACACACGTGGCCATTAGGTCACATCGACCTCCCGGTCACTTTTGGTGGCCCCACCAACTTCTGCACCGAACAGCTTGACTTCGATGTGGCGGATCTCAATCTGCCCTACAATGTGGTCCTTGGAAGGCCTGTGTTGGTGAAGTTCATGGCGGCCACCCACTATGCCTACCTCCAAATGAAGATGCCGGGCCCTAGCGGCCCCATCACCGTCCACGGCGACCTCAAGATCGCGCTGGCTTGCATGGAGCAGCGCGTGAACAACCTCACTGTGGTCTCCAAGCCCGCGGGCTGCGACGAGAGGCCCGATGCCTCCACCTCGCACGCCCCGAGGCAGCGGATGGCCTCAGGCGACGAGGTTCCCGTGAAGGAGGTCGCCTTGGGCGACGACTCGTCCAAGATCGCCAAGATTGGCGGTCACTTGGACGGCAAATAGGAAGACGCACTTGTCTCCTTCCTGCAGGCAAACACCGACGTTTTCGTGTGGAGACCGACGGATATGCCCGGGGTCCCCAGGGAGGTGATCGAGCACCGTCTCGCGCGGCCGGACGCAAGGCCCGTCCGGCAGAAGGTGCGGCGACAGGCCCCGGAGCGCCAGGCCTTCATCCGTGAAGAAGTGGCGTGGCTCCTGGAGGCCGGATTCATTCGAGAGGTCATCCATCCGGAGTGGCTCGCGAACTCGGTCGTCGTCCCCATGGCAAACGGTAAGCTCCGGATGTGCATCGACTACACCGACCTCAACAAGGCATGTCCTAAGGACCCCTATCCCTTGCCGCGCATAGATCAGATTGTCGACTCCACTGTGGGGTGCGACCTTTTGTGTTTTCTAGACGCATACTCAGGGTATCATCAGATTCGCATGGCTAGGGAGGATGAGTAAAAACCTGCATTCATTACTCCTGTAGGCACCTATTGTTATACAACCATGCCTTTCGGATTAAAGAATGCAGGTCCTACTTTTCAACGTACTACTCGCATTTCTTTGGGTAGTCAGATAGGACGCAATGTTGAGGCATATGTCGATGACTTGCTTGTGAAAACACGCAACCAAGAGACCTTGCTCTCGGATTTGGCGGAGACTTTCGAAAGTCTCCACTCCACGCGTATGAAACTGAACCCCGAAAAGTGTGTGTTCGGTGTGCTGGCAAGCAAGCTTCTCGGGTTCTTGGTCTCGGCCTGAGGCATAGAGGCCAATCCCAAGAAGATACGAGCAATAGAGCGGATGCACCCCCCAGCAAGCTTAAGGATGTCCAGTGTGTCACAGGATGCATGGCCGCCCTAAGCCGATTCATATCGAGGCTGGGAGAGAAGACGCTGCCCCTATTTAAGCTCCTTAAGCGCTCCGGGCCATTTGTCTGGACAGAGGAGGCCGAGCAAGCCATCACCTAGTTGAAGGCTTACCTCAGCTCTCCCTCGGTCCTAGTGGCCCCGGAGCCCGGAGAGCCGCTGTTGCTTTACTTGGCGGCGACCCAGCAGGTAGTTAGCGCAGCGTTGGTTGTGGAGCGCGACGAGGAAAGTCCTCGGCCCGTGCGCCCCCATCCTGTGTCAGACCGACTCGGGCCAGAGAAGGAAGGAGAGGCCCCAGAGCCGGACGGTGGCCTAAGGCCCCTAACGACCGGATGTGGTCCTCTGCCCGCTCGTCAGACGGTGCCGAGCGCCCCTGACCCCCAGGAAGATCCCGAGGCCACTAGGGGAAGGAGCGGCCCGATGCCCTCCGACCCTGAGGTCACCGGCATAGAAGTCGAGCGGGCCCGGCAAGGCCCCTCTGGCAATAGGCGCCCCGAGACCGGTGCCCTCAACGAAGAGGCTAGGCCCCGCCGAAGGATGCAGCGGCCGGTCTACTTCGTTAGTGAGGCGCTGCGGGACGCCAAAACCCGATATCCTCAAGCCCAGAAAATGCTTTATGCAGTTCTGATGGCTTCGAGGAAGCTGCGCCATTACTTCCAGGCGCATTGAGTCACCGTGGTCACGTCCTACCCCCTCGGTCAGATCCTACACAACCGAGAAGGTACTGGACGGGTGGTAAAGTGGGCGATCGAACTCTCTGAGTTCGATCTACACTTTGAGCCGCGCCATGCGATCAAGAGTCAGGCCCTCGCCGACTTTATGGCTGAGTGGACTTCGACTCCCGAATCCAACCTCGGGCTTTCTACCCCCGAGGCCGAGGCAGGTCCCTCGCAACAGCCTCACGCCACCCATTGGGTGATGCAGTTTGACGGCTCCCTCGCCCTCCAAGGTGCCGGTGCTGGGGTCACCTTGACCTCGCTGAGTGGGGACGTCCTCAGATATCTGGTTCGCCTAGATTTTCAGGCAACCAACAACATGGCAGAGTACGAGGGACTCCGTCGCCTCATGGTGTTAGGCGACTCTCAGTTAGTCGTGAACCAGATCTCCAAGGAGTACCGGTGCTCCGACCCGCAAATGGAGTCCTACGTCTGCGAGGTGCGACGTATGGAGCGCCATTTCGACGAGTTAGAGCTTCGGCACGTGCCCAGGCGGGACAACGTGCTTGTCGATGAGCTCTCAAGGCTCGCCTCCTCGCGAGCCCCGACCCCACCGGGTGCCTTTGAAGAAAGGCTTGCCCAACTATTGGCGCGTCCCGATCCCCTGAGGGAGCCGGACATTGCCGCGCCACCCCCGGGGCCCGTCGGAGTCCAGGCCTTAGGGCCTAAGGGGGTCGAGCCCGACCCCCCAAGACAGATCGCCTAGATAACTAAGATCCAGGCGTTCCTCAAAGATGAGACTCTACCCGAGGATCGCGAAGGGGGTAAGCGCGTCACTCGCGTCTCCAAGCGCTACGTGCTGGTAGAGGGGGCCCTCTACCGACGCGGAGCCAACGGAGTCCTCCTAAAATGCATCCCTCGGGAGCAGGGCATTGAGCTCCTTGCCGATGTCCATGAATACGAGTACGGAGCTCACTCCGCCTCGCGCACCTTGGTCGGCAAGGCCTTTCGCCAGGGTTTCTACTGGCTGATGGCGCTCCACGACGCAGCCGACCTGGTTCGACGATGCAGGGCGTGCCAGGTCCACGCCAGGCAGACGCATCAGCCGGCCAGGCCCTGCAGACCATTCCGCTTTCATGGCCGTTCGCGGTCTGGGGGCTGGACATCCTAGGTCCCTTCAGGAAGGCCCCGGGCGGGTACGAGTACATGTACGTCGTCGTCGACAAGTTCACCAAGTGGCCCGAGGCTTACCCGGTCATCAAGATTGACAAGCACTCGGCCCTCAAGTTCATCAAGGGCATCACTGCCCGATTCGGGGTGCCCAACTGTATCATTACGGACAACGGCACCCAGTTCACTAGTGAACTATTCGGCGACTACTGCGACGACATGGGCATCAAACTCTGCTTCGCCTCACCCGCCCACCCCAGAAGCAACGGTCAAGTGGAGTGCGCTAACGCGGAAATCCTCAAGGACTTTAAGACCAAGACGTACAACATCCTCAAGAAGCATGGGGACTCATGGGTCGAGGAGTTACCAACTGTGCTCTGGGCAAACCGGACTACCCCAAGCCGAGTGACGGGAGAAATGCCTTTCTTCCTGGTCTACAGCGCGGAGGCGGTCCTCTCATCCGAGCTCACCCTGAGGTCCCCTTAGGCCACCATGTACAGCGAGGCTGATTAAGATCAGCTTCACCGAGATGACCTCGACTACCTGGAAGAGTGAAGGCGGCGCGCGGCCCTCCGAGCCGCATGCTACCAGCAGAGCCTGCGGCAATACCATCAGCGCCACGTCCGGGCCCGATCACTCAGTAGGAATGACCTCGTCCTACGCCGCGTTCAAACGCGTGCTGGATTGAGCAAGCTCTCACCCATGTGGGAGGGACCATACAGAGTGATCGGCGTCCCCCGGCTGGGCTCGGTTCGACTGACCACGGAAGACGGCACAGAGCTGCCTAACCCGTGAAACATTGAGCATCTTCGCCGCTTTTACCCATAAAGGGGTCGAGAGTTGTGCCTGGGGCTCGGGCCAACCCCGCATGACCCCTCGGGAATACGGGATTGGCCGGGGGCTCCCACTATATATATATATACATGTGTTCCTTGCCGTACTTTAATAGCAAGCTTTCCCAATTTTTATCTAAGGCTGTTCCTGTGTTGTCTCTTCCCTTTTGAGTATTTTGGCTTCAGTCGGATCGTTCGTGCTTGTTCTTGCCCTCAGCAGCATGGGCCGTCTAAGACGTCGACGGGGCCCAGAACCGAGCCGTGCCCCGGGACGCAGTGAACTCCGGGGGGAATCGGTAATGGCCCACAATAGGGTCCCCACTAACCCCTGGTCACCGCGTTCCCGGCCTGGCCAGCCTCGCCATGTGGAACTCCCCAAGGCATTAGCACCGACCCTTGCTGCTTAAGGCCGCAACCCGAGCCCGAACCCCCGCTCAAGCCAAACTCAGTGGGATCACAAGGCAGGCTAGTCTTACCACGAGCAAAAAGCATAATTGACATTGAATTAAAAACTTGTCTATTGCAGGCAAATGGAAATGGCAGGAAGTGTATATACAAGCATGGCCCGGAGGCCTCAAAACAAAAGAAGAAAAGATAAAGGCGTGGGTAGCCCGGGGGTCGGCCTCGTCCGCTCAGCCCGAGCCGCTCGGGCCACCAGCCTCGCCGTCGCTGTTGTCGTCGTCGCTGTCGTCGTCACCATCGTCCTCGTCGTCAGAGTCCAGCGCGAAGACGACCCGAGGGGCCGTCCCTTCGAAACTGCGGACGATCTCGTCGGTGGCCTCCCGGACCTGAGCGCGCGAGCTGGCCTCGGTCCCGGGAGGAACTTCTTGAACGCGACCCACGGAGAGAAGTCGGGGTCACGGGCCTGGTAGCTCGCCAGCACGAGCTCCACCGCTCCCCGTGCGAGGTCCATCGAGGAGGACTTCACTGTCTCCTCAATCTCCTCGGGGAGCTTCTCCAGGTCCCCGGCCATCTCCGAGAGGCGATGGGCGAGACCTCCTTGGTTGGCTGCGTACTTGGGATGCCGGCCATGCCATATGCCCGCCCGACGCCCAGCGCGGTCCAGACGGGCGACGACGTCCCACAGCATGCCGGGCCCCACCTTGTTCGCCAGCCGAAGGGCTTCGAGCTCCCCGACGGACAAGTCCAGGGCCCTCTGCAGCTCGACGATGGTGCCCTCGGTAGCCGCGAGGCTGGCGGCCTGGTCGTCTTGGCCCACGGTTACCCCGCTGCCGCGCGCCAACGTGTCCAGCTTCCTTGCCCGCGCCTCGAGTTCGGAAATGCGCTGCTCTAGCGCGGCCCTCTCAGCGCGGGCACTCTCTAGATGGCGGCACTCGCACGCAGTAACGGCCTCCTCGCGGTTGGCGAGTTGGTCCTCGTGTTGGCGCGCCGCCGCCTCGCGACGGGAGATGTCAGATTCGCGCTCGGCGATCCTCCCGTCGTGATCCTCTCGTCGCCTCCTTCCACGCCAAGCGTCGTGCCACAATCTCGGCCCTCTCGAGGACGCGCCCCCACTCGGCGATCGCGTCCTCGCGGTGGTGGAGTGCGGACTGCACCTCCGCAGCAGTGGCCTCGTGCGCCGCCAGCGTCGCCTCCCGCGTGTCTAGGGTGCGGGCGCGCTCTTAGAGCGCCTCCAGCGCCTGAGCGTGTTGGTCGAGGGACTCGGCCCGCTGGCGTACGGCGGCCTCCTCCGCCTGCAGGCGCGAGGACCGCTCTTCGAGAGTGCCGGCGCGCTCCTCTAGCGCCATGGTGTGGGCCTCCAGGGCCTCCTCATGCTGGCATATCAACCCCTCGGCCGCCGCCGCCCTCTGCTCCCGGGCTGCAGTGGCGTTGAGATTCTGCTCCAGCTCCGCTGCGCGGGCCTTGTGCTACAGGCGGAGGTCGGCCCGCGCCTCGTCCATGACGGCGGTGGCGACAAGGGCCGTCTGCCTCTCCTCCTCCACCTCGCAGGCCACCTTGGCCAGGGCCTCGCCGCGAGCTTCGAGCTCCGCGAGGTGCCTCCTGTACATCGCCCGGCCGGCTTCCACCATAGCCTCCACCGAGCGTCGCCCTTCGGCAACACGCTCCCACGCCACGTTGAGCCCGACCCGCTCCCCCAGCAGGGCCTGAATCTGGGCGTTCAGCCCATCCAGCACGGTATTGTTAGCCGTTGCCAAGGCCTGTAGGAGGGGCTCCACGCTCAGCGGGGTGGTGACGTAGAAGGGAGACTACCGTCCCTGTGGTGGTGGAGTTCGGCTCGGCCCAGCGGTCGGCTTGTGGGCCTTGGGGCCTCCTCCTAGGGCATGCTCCTCCTCGGCCTCGGCCTGCTGCGGGGCCACCTCGGCAGCCTGAGCGACCGCCTCGACTTCTCGTGCGGTGGCGGCCTCGGCCTCTCGCGCGGCGGCCTCGGCCACTCGTGCCGCCGCCATGGCCTCGCGCGCGAGTGCGGCCTCGGCCTCTTGTGTGGCCGCCTCGACCACCCGAGCGGCCGCTTCGGCCTCTCGAGTGGCCGTCTCAGCCTGACGCGCCTGGGCCGCCTCCCAGGTGGCCTCCTCGGCCTCCCGTCGCCGCGCCTCCTCGGCCGTCGACTCTTTGGCTCCGCCGCTCATAGGCCGGCCGGCCATGGACTGGCGAGAGGGGTCACTGCCGCGGGCGCCGCGGGACGGGATCTCGCTGAGACACAAAAAACAAATAAAAAACAGAATAAGGAGCCGGGGGAATAGAGGATCGTCTGCCTTGGGCGTGAGATCGTACCTGCGGGGAGGGTGGTTGAAAGACCACTCTGGGGCTTGATGAGGTTTCCCCTGCATGGTTCGGTCCCCCCATCCGGTGGAGCTGCTTCTTCTTCCTCTCGGCCTCGGACGGGGACGTCGGCACGGCGCTTGCTGGGCACCTGCTGGTGGCCCGCTCTGCCCTGCCCCCATGGGGAGGAGACAGAGGAGGGGTTTCCCCTTGCTTCCTCTTCCCCTTGGTGTCGGTAGGGCGACTGCCCCCCGAACCCCTGCCGCGGGGCCTCACTACGTGGCCCCCCTGAGGGGAGGTCGCTCCTCTCCTCCTCCACGGCTGCCGCCTGCGCTGTCGTTGCCACGGTGGGCCTAGTTCCCCGAGGCACCGACCGTCTACATGATGGCCAGGATGTTGGCGTGTTCAGGGTCGCTGCAGAGGGGGAGGATCCTCTAAGGGACAAGGGATGACTCCATGGCACTGAGGTTTAGCACCCGCTGAACCACCATCCAGAGGTCCTCGGGGTCCCAGTCCCACTTGCGGCCTTGGTGTGTCCTCAGGAGATCGTCGGGTTCGGTGTACTCCTAGGCGCCCCGGGCGCGTCACCGGAGCGGCACGATCCGGCGGTGGAGGTAGTCTCCGAACACCATGGCAGCTATGAGCCCTAGGGTTCGTAGCCCGGCCAGGCAGTCCAGGATGGCGTCGTAAGCATTCCCCAGTTCCACCGTCGCCCGCCAGCTCGGCGCCTACACCGGTGGCCGGCTCGGGAGCCAAAGACGCGCTTCGTCGAGGAGAGCGGTGTAGAACCAGTCGCTCTTCCAGTCGTCCCACTTCTTGCGCAGGACGCAGGGGATGTAATGATTCGCCATCTGCCCGCGCGGCTGGAAGTAACAGCCCCCGACCTCTGTCAGCGGTGATACCGGCTGCATGGTGAAGAACCACCGGAACAGCCAAAGGGACGGGCGCACCCCGATGAACATCTTGCACAGGTGCGCGAAGATGGCCAATGTCATCACGGCGTTGGGGGTGAGATGCGCCATCTAGAGCCCGTAGAACTCCAGGACGCCCATGAAGAAGGAAGAGAACGGCGNGGAGAACGGCGGGATCAGCCCCGCCATAGCGAAAGAGAGAAAGAATATTGATTGTTCTGTGTAGCGCGGCGCTGGGTGCCCTTCGCCCAGCACAACCACCTCCCGGCCGGTCGACACTGACATAAACAGGCACGGCAGCCCGGCCTGCCTCTCGCTAGTAATGCGAGAGGGTGGCAGCACGCTGCCGTCCAGCGGCACGGAGCTCCGTGTCATATCACCGGCGAAGGGGGAACGCGAAGATGAGTGCGAGCGGTGAGAAGGGAGCGAGAAAGACGAGAGAGCTAGGGCATGGTTGGCTGAGACGAGGGAAAAGTGGCGAGAGGAAGGAAGCAAATCCCTTCCTCGGCGCCCTTTATACCCTCGCCCCCGCTGCGCTCGGCTCCTCGTTTCCTGCGCCCACTAACTCGCCTCCTCGTCTCTCACGCCCACTTCTCCACTCACCCTACTCGCCCGCTTCCGGCGTGCACGCCAGTCGTGCGGCCGTTGCGGTCGAAGCAGGGCAGATCGTGTCCATGTTAATTGCGCACGGTTATCGTAAAAAACACCATCATTATATTCCTTGGCAAAACGGACCAACGTGCCCCGGTCCGCGCGCTGCCACGAGTAATGCGGTGGTTACAAGGTGACTGCCCATTATTGCCGAGTGGCGGCTCCTTGCTGTCCGTGGGATTGCGACCGTTGGGGTTTTACAACAGGGACCCGGGCCCACTGTCACTAGACCCAAAGAGTGGCGTCAAACTTGAACGCCCCTTGAGAGGGCCCGACCAAGCATAACGCCGGGGGCTACTGTCGGTGATACGGGCCTGGGGGTACCAAGGCTAATGGGATGGGCGGCCTCCTGCACCCACGTGGTGCCCCCCTAAAGAGGGGTCGGGCCCGAAGGTGACGTGGCGGCTGCCCTTCCTAGTCCCCTCGAGGGTTGGGCCGCTCCCAGCCCTTCCCCGAGGGTTGGATCGCCCCAACCCCCTCTGCGCTTGCGCTGCGTGTGCGAGGTTAGGTGGACGTCACCAGTGCCCATCTAACCGCATTGATGGCGGCTCAGGCAAGTGCACCACGCCACATTTAATGCGGCACGTGGCATGCGTGCCCGGTCTACGACCGGTCATGGTGATTGACCGGTCGTAGACCGGCTAGATCACGAGTGAGACGGCGGTAGGGTGCCTACGCGCTATCCGCACGTCAAGCGGCATGCAGCACGTCTTGCCCCGTCCCATCAGAATGATGAGGGCCTTTTGCTTTTCGTCCCTTAGCCAGATTTGGTATGCCAGTTCCGGTCAGATGGTTCCCGTTTCTCGATGCGAACGGAGCACATAAGTCTTCATCCATTTAATGAAGTTTGATACAGGCTCCCCCCGTGTCAGCCGCCTGACCGGGCGAGGGCCATGCTGTGGCGTTTGAGCATGTGGCTTCCGAGTCGAGCAACAAGACGGCCATTAAATGTAAAAGAATGTTTTTCTTCTGTCTTAGTGTTGGCGCAGAATTTAGACCCGCCTCGCAACAAAAGACGGGCTCTACGTTTCCACGGCGGCCTGGGAGATCTGCTTAATTCCAGTGCAGGTCCAAATTGGCTTGCCTAGTCGTGCGCAGAGCGTGCCAGTTGATTTGATCTGCATTCAACAAGAAACAAGTAAACCATATCAGAAAACAATGGTCGATCGGCCGATAGGGCGATGTCACATTGTTATAGCTCAGCCGATAGGGCAAAGCTGTATCGGCTTACTCAATATAATAAGCAAATTGAAGAGATCTAATCTCATCGGCCCATGCCAAAAGCGTGTGACAAATTAATGGAATTAGCCGATGAGGGTTTCATGAGGATAACTACACTAGCTATTACTCTAGTGTAAACTTATACAAGTCAATCGGCTAACATAAATACACCAACCACAAAGAAGTCTTTAAAAACACTCTGTGATCGACATGTTTATATTCGTCGATCCACATGTATAAGTGGCAAACACATGCAAGAACATAAATAATCACATGCATTAGATAAGACCGGCTGAAACCCCGGCGCTATCCTTAATTACAATCGAAAACATGCCTCGTGTCAGATCTCGAAACAGGACTAAGGTCGATAGCAACTCAAAGTGTGAATCGAGACTTAACACAAAGAAAATCAAGCCGTCGATTGCTTTTGGGGATGGTAAATGCCTTAGATAATCTAAACGAGCAAACTGATTCAACCATCATCGGCAATAAACCCTAAAACGAGTTAACTGCTGACGAGACAGAATCAGAAGACCGCATCAAGATTAGCTAACACACGATAAACGACAATCACATCATCAGGGCTTAACGTGCCTAAAGCGACACGCTAGCCCCGACGATGTAAATCGTCGGGTACGAGTTCTTACCTTGCTCTTGGGAAGCAAGAACTCGTCAGAAGTCAGCCTCTTGCGAGGGTTGGCGATGCATCGAAAGTAGATTAGTTTGATTGTATGATTGATTGAGAGCGCGGTTCTATGTACAAACTATCGGGATATTTATACCCGAGGTTACAACAGAACCCTTGTAGGGCACGATCTTATCTACAACTAACAAACAAGTCCTTGCGGCAGACTTAAGCCACAGATTAGATCTAAACTACTCTATTTACAAGATACAACTGCCTAAAACCGAGCTTTATCTCTATTTGGCAACTTCCTTGAAACTTATTCCGGGCCCAGACCAAGCCCACGTTGACACTATCAACTCACAACCCATATCGGCCCACGTTAACATTGAATCCGTATCGGCCGATACGCTCTTTATGGCAACACATCCACAGTCCGATACAGTTACTGGGTCCGATACGAAGCCTGGTCTGACTCCAATTCAATCTGTCTTCTCTGCTTCGGTTTCCCCTTTTCTTTCCAAGTCGATTACCAAATTTCACCGTTAACACATGCCCCCCAATTCCGTTTCATTATATAATGTGGCGGAATTAGCTCCGAGGAACCCATCGACTTCTTTGCTAGGTCTTGTCTGAAAACCGTGCAGATCCAGATTCGAATCCTTCCGCCGCCGATTCAACAAACCCTTCGCGTTCCTCAACTCCGGCGACCCCTCGGCGTTCCGTCAACATCGACCCCCTTCACAGCGACCCCTTCAACGACAACGATGGCCTCCGCCCCGTTCTATGCCTCTGAGATCCCTGCGGTAAGTCAATTCCTTCAAAACCCACATTATCGCTTTCTCCGTTGATTTCTCCAAGCTAGGGTTTTTACTCTCTGCCCCCCGGGTTTTATATTTTCATCGTCATTCTCACGATCTAGGTCTTCAAAAACCAAATCTTGATCCCCACCGACGACAAATCCCATCGCTTTCTGCTAGGCCCCATGGGCGATCACGACCCAACTTGGCTAATCAATGCCGAGACGGACAGAATCCCCTTTAGGCAAGTCAAACCCAATGTTTCTTCCTGGAAACATACCTTCAGGTCCTGGCCATCGAAGCTTAACGGATACAGAACCTGGCATAAGAGGATTGCTGCTGCCAAACAAATCCACTGGACGAAATTGGGATCGGCCAATGCATCACTTTGTCCCTGGCCGATACCAAGAAGAATGAGCCACTCATGTCGGCTGCAAGCTACTTCTGGTCTAGTACCTTGAACGCCTTCATGTTCAAGCAAGGTCCAATGACCCCCATCCTTATAGATGTCAAGATACTGACAGGACTGGATATCGACTCTGAGATCAATCCCTTCAGCCTCCTGATAAACAGCAATCACAAGTTGAAGACCAAGAAAATCGGAGGCTGGTCCGGATACATCTCTGAACATATGGAACAGGGATCGGTCTCAGAACGAGAACACGTAGCCTTCCTGACACTATGGTTGGAGAGATTTGTCTTCTGCGGATCGACTTGCGGCCCTACTACAAACTGTCAACACCTGGCTCAGGCTTTGGTCGACAAGAAACAAATCCCTTTGGGCCGATACCTCCTGGGAGCTGTCTATCGGCTGCTCCATATCTCCACACATGACCTGATGCTAAAACAGACTGTAGCTCATGGAGGACCATGGTGGTTCATTCAGCTTTGGCTAACCATTTACACCAACACCATGGTTGATCGGCCACCTCTATCGGACTCTCGCTTTCCATCAAAATACGCCGATCACGAAGATCCCAGGAGCAAAAGATGCATGTCCTATGGGGAAGCAGCCTCCGTGTATCCAGGCACAGACCAATCGGCTGAAGACATGGCAGCCTGGTTCATTCGCTTCTTCACCGGCCCCCTATCAACCAGAATGGACATGTTCGTGTACACATCGGACCGAGATTATGAGCTCCCCGACGATCTTCAACTAAGCTTGATAAATGATGACATGGAGTCGAGGGAGTTATTCATGATCGGCCTCACCCCGTGCCTGCTCCCAGTAGGCATATTTCAAGGAAGAAGCACCAGCCTATCCTATGAGTTTTACAACCCAATGATAGCTGCTAGGCAATGCGGGCTCGGGCAACTCCCCATTAGCCTGTATCTTCATAAGCTCCTAGAAAGCAGAGGCACGGTTCCATCAACGCTGATTATGAGCAAGGCGTTTGAAATCGAGCTCCCAAATCTCGGCGACTGCGACCGGCTGCACCTAAGCGCTTTTGTCCACATCGGCTTCCAGGCATGGTGGCAAGAGTGGGTCGCCCACATCTTCCATCAATCAGCCAAATTTTATGTGACAGAGCTTATCCAGGGTATCAGTCCTCAAGTCCCAGACGGGCCGATTCCATCCGTGAGCAACAGTGGACGGAAAATCTTTTATGCTCCAGCTATAGCTCCATTAGGGTCAACCATCCTGGAATCCATCATCGGCCTTACTGCCCCGAAGATATCATCATTGCTCCAGGAGCCGATGATTAAAGAAAACCCCAAGAGGAAAGCGCCAACCAGGGGCAAAGCCCAAAAATCCAGCAAGAAGATTAAAGTTGATGACCAAGCCGATCTTGAAGAGCTGGACCCCTCCATGGAAGAATTCTTTGAAAAACAAGTGATGGAGGAGGAAGTCGATGCAGCGGCCGCCGATGCATATGAAGAAGAAGACACACCGGCCGAAACCACCAAAGAGCCATCGGCCGAAGCTGCTGAGATCCCACCAGCCGATGACCAAGATGATGCCCCGCAACCAAAAAGGACCAGACACGCAATTCGCAAGGTCAGTATAATCTCTTCTTTGTGCTTACATAATCCCCTTGTACTGTCATACTTTAACTTCATATCCTTTTCAGGCTGCGGCGTCGTCTATGTTGAAGGAGAGAACTCGATCGGCCCCTTTACCCAGAACCAAGAAAGCCACTCTACAACGACGCGAACGAGCCAAGGCACGATTGAGGACTCCTTCTCCTTCTCCACCACCCTCTCCGACTGTCTCGGTAAGAGTTGATTTTTGCATTATCTTGCTATTTACATAACCCTATTTACCAATTTCCTGCTTTTTCAGCCTAGGGCTCCATCACCTTCACCACATCGGCCAACCCCCTCGCCTACTGAATCGACAAAGCAAAGGGAGGCCGATGCAAGTACCACCGATGCTCTAACACAGGTAATTAAAATTACTCCAATCCCCTCTCTGCCGGTTCCTGTTTAACAAAGCTGACTTTGACCCATGTTGATATCTGCAGAACCTAGCCGATATGTTCTCCTTTGATATCGGCCAATTTCTTGATGATGAAGACAAGGAACTACCCAGCACAGCCAAGGCACCAATCTTTGATGACCTGAAGAGCCGGTTGACCGACATCACTAATCGGCTAGAGGCCTCGTTGGAGTGTTTGGTGGAAGATTGCGCCTCCGTTAGAACCAGGGTACAAGAAATCCAAGACGAACTGCCCGAAGACCTGATGGATATTCTAACGCCGGCCATCTTCTTGGAGCAATACTGATTTAAGCTCAACAAGGCAAAAGAAAGACTCGCAGAACGACGAGAGCGTGAACAACTGGAATCGGCCCTATCCGCTAGCAAGGCTCAGGTTAACACTGATAAGACCAAGTTGGATGAGCTAACGGTGGAGCCAATTGCCCTGAAGCACAAACTCGAAGAACTCCGTCGCCTCGAGGCAGAGCTGGTATCGAAGCTGGAATCGACACGTCGAGAAATCCAAGAAGTCGAAGCCGGAATAGCTGCATCACCTAAGGTCATAGAAGACCAGACGGCAAAGCTCAAGGCATCGGCCAAGTACCTTGCGACCCTAAGCAAATCACTGAAGCCGATCCCAGGGTCGATGGCCGATGATGCCCAGGCTATAGAAGACGTCGAGCAGATTCGCCGCAAAGCCATTGCTGCTATTGCGGACTTCATAGGGTAACGTAGCATATTCTGTCCTCGTACTGTGTAAATACGAACCTTATCAGTCATGCAGCCGAATTTGATCTTACTGCTGTGAAAAAATTTCAGTCTAAATATTACTTCTAGAATCCTTTTTGCAAACAAATATCCCCTTACTGAAATCAACCTCATCGGCCAGAAAGCCAAATTCAGTCTCAAACTGAAAGAATCCGACGTGAAAATCCCTCGAAAAATTCCTTGAAAACTTCCCAGAAAAATTCCTTGAAAAATTCCGCGCTTGTATATATATATGCCCCACAAATTTTAGAAGGTGAGGGCTCATGTTGTAAAATTTGAACTAAGGGCGATAGTATGTATCGGCCATCTAAAGACGATGCATAACACATCGGCTGTAATCATAAATCGGCTGGAGGGCCGATCATGAGTCGATCCAGACGCTGGGATAATATCTCTTTAAGTACTTACCATTAAGAGCTCATCCATAAATCTCGTCATCCAACCCCTTGAGCAAATAAACATTGTGAGGAACACAGCGATGAATTTGAAAAGGACCTTTCCAATTAGGTGACCACTTACCGAATTTATTATCTCTGGAACCAATCGGCATTATTAATTTCCATACAAGATCCCCTTCTTCAAACGACTTGGCGACAACTGCTAAAGTAACTGCTTATCTTGATCTTCAATCGTCTCGATGTCGCAGTCAGTTACTTTGAGGAAATCGACGTCCCAGACTCGTCCGGACAAGCAGTCGATTCCCTCCATCTCCCATACTGCAAGATCGGCATTGGCCACGTGTACCGATTGATCGGCCTGCACGATCTCGACCTGGTCCCCTTGCCATTGCATGAGGCATTGGTGCATTGTTGAAGGGACGCAACAGTTTGCGTGGATCCAATCCCGTCCCAACAACAAGCTGTAGGAACCCTTTCTGTCGAAGACGAAGAAGGTGGTGGGTATTGTCTTCCTGCCCATGGTGAGTTTCACGTTTAGGACCCCCTTCGCCTTGGACGCGTTGCCACCAAAGTCTTTCAACACCATGTTTGTCTTGATTAAATCTTCAGGTACCTTTCCAAGCTTCCTGAAGGTTGTGTATGGCATTAAATTGACCGCCGCACCGCCGTCGACCAGCATCTTCGTCATCGGCCGCCCGTTGATGAATCCTTTGATGTATAACGGCCGCAAGTGCCTTTTGAAGCCGCAGAGGCCCGGGCTGTATTGGAGGTGCCCTCATCGGCCGTGACCACCGTGGATTTTATCCTCCACTCTTTCTTGGTGTTGGCCGGCCGATGGGTTATTGTCACCTGTTGCTCTTGGATTTGTTCTTTCCTCCTTAGCCTCTGAACCCGCCGTTTTTGTGTCTTAGTGAATACATCGCTTGGGCACCATTGAGGGTTCTGGACCTGTTCCTCGGCTTCGGTCTGTTGGTCTTGGTGCATCGGCCCTAACCTCTCATGAACAGATTTCCTTTGCTTGGCCGGCCGATGCGCTTGCCTGCTTGAGTTGCCCTGATAATAATCTCCTGCTCCGTTGCACGCAGGGCACTCCTGAATGGATGGCAACCTCATCCCCTCATTCCAGCAAAACCGGAAAAACTCGCACTCCCAATGTGGGTCGTAAGAGTTGTCTTGATCGACGTGGTCTTGAGCTTGTTCTTCCTGCCTCCGCTGGTATTTTCTAATCAGGCCCTCAGAGGTCTGATAAGGTCGCTTGCCGGTCTGATGGGCACTGCCATCGGCCCTGTCCGCCCGCACCATGTTGACTAGGAATGGGTGTCCTTCGATCTTCATCGGCCGCTTGGCATCATCGATTTTAATCATGCCTTGCTCAATGGCCGATTGAATCTGTTGTCTGAAGATCTTGCATTCATTTGTATGGTGTGAATAAGAGTTGTGCCACTTGCAATATCTCCGTTTCTTGATCTGTTCGGCCAATGGCAATACATGACCTACTGGCAACTGAATTTGCTTTTCATGCAACAGTAGGTCAAATATTTTATCGGCCTTGTTGATGTCGAAGTCGAATTTGTCTTCTTTGTCACCCTTTTTTATCCATTGGCAATTTGTCGGCTTCCTCATCCGGGCCCACTCAGCCAGGTCGACATCAACATCTTCTTCGTCGTCGTCGTCGGAGGCATACTGATAAACTGCATTGATTTTTTTTGCAAATTTCTTAGCCTCCTGGAATCGTTGTTCGTGGGCCGACACCCGTTGTGCTAGGTGAGCTAGGCTTTCAAATTCCTGCGAGGAGAACCTCTCGCGTATCGGCCCTAACAATCCTTGGAACGCCAAATCGGCGAGCTGAGAATCGGTCAAGCTAAGGCTGTAGCATCTATTCCTTACGTCCCTGAATCATTGAATATACTCCGGGACCGATTCGTCGACTCGTTGCCTAATGGCGGTCAGATCGGACAGTTTCATTTCTTGTACGCCGTTATAGAAATACCTATGAAACTGTTTCTCCAGATCTATCCATCCTCTGATGGAATTGCAGGGTAGAGATGAAAACCACGTAAATGCAAACCCTGACAAGGACAGAGGGAAAAATCTCACCCTCAACGCCTCGATAGCCGATGCCTCCCCGCACTGTGCTAGGAATCGGCTTACATGCTCGTAAGTCGAGACGTTGTCCTGCCCCGAAAACTTGGAGAAGTCCGGGATCTTGTATCGGCCTGGCAATGGCACTCTGTCAAATTCCTCGGGGTATGGGCGCCGATACACTGTAGAGTTCTCCTTGGGCTTCAAGCCGAACTGATCACGCATCACTTCGGCTATCATATCGGCCCAGTATCCTACGGGCCGATGTGAGAGGTATTGCTGATACGATTGTTGCAAACCCTCTGCTTGATACTGCCTGGGGGAGTACGGCTGATAATGGTGATCAAGGTTCTGCGTGCCATACTGCCCTGTGGTGTGCTGCTGGTAGCCCTGTGGCGTATTGTAAACCGCCTGTGGTGGAGGATTGTTGAAAACTGGGGCTTGCGACTGTCCGGCCGATGGCTGGTTGATATGAACTTGCTGCATCGGCTCGATCACTGGCTGCTTCCCCTTGGTCCATTGTGCATACTGCTCCTCCGTGATATGCTGAGGGCTTCCCCCTGTCTGCTTGGTAAGGACCAATGGCAGTGTTGTCGTTGGCTGCGCCGATGGGGGTGGCATCGGCGCTGTTGGCTGAGCCGTGCTCAGGTCGTTCCTCAGGGTCCGATAGGCAGGGAACTTATTTTCCGGTAAGAAAATCGGCCCCTGTGGCTTGTACTGGTGAATCGTCCCATCTAGGATCGATTTGACCGTATTGGTCAATGTGTTCACCAGAATCCCCGACTGGTTGACTAGCGCAGAATGAACTGCGGAGTCAATCCTATCTTGCAACGTCGGCGCTGCAGTATCCTCGGTCTTGACGGCGTGGTCATGTGCCGCCGCCGACGTGCCAGCTCCATCTCCGGGACTCGGCATAACTACCTTGGATTTTTGGATCAAGGTGCCTTGCCGAGTCCTAGAATATGTTTGCAGGTACATATTCTAGAACTGCTCGACCAGATTTTCCATCTCAGCCTTCTGCTCTGCATTGAGCTGGTCGGCGGTCACAGGGACGATGTTCTCCTCGGAAATCTCGACCTGCTTCGACATCTTGAGGAGATCTTGTTGTTGTTGCTGGGTTTGCGTTGTTTGGTCCCACCAGGCGTGCCAAAAGCGTGTTGGCGCAGAATTTAGACCCGTCTCACAACAAAAGACAGGCTCTACGTTTCCACGGCGGCCTGGGAGATCTGCTTAACTCCAGTGCAGGTCCAAATTGGCTTGCCTAGTCGTGCGCAGAGCGTGCCAGTTGATTTGATCTGCAATCAACAAGAAACAAGTAAACCATATCAGAAAACAATGGTCGATCGGCCGATAGGCCGATGTCACATTGTTATAGCCCAGCCGATAGGGCAAAGCTGTATCGACTTACTCAATATAATAAGCAAATTGAAGAGATCTAATCTCATCGGCCCATGCCAAAAGCGTGTGACAAATTAATGGAATTAGCCGATGAGGGTTTCATGAGGATAACTACACTAGCTATTACTCTAGTGTAAACTTATACAAGTCAATCGGCTAACATAAATACACCAACCACAAAGAAGTCTTTAAAAACACTCTGTGACCGACATGTTTATATTCGTCGATCCACATGTATAAGTGGCAAACACATGCAAGAACATAAATAATCACATGCATTAGATAAGACCGGCTGAAACCCCGGCGCTATCCTTAATTACAATCGAAAACAGGCTTCGTGTCAGATCTCGAAACAGAACTAAGGTCGATAGCAACTCAAAGTGTGAATCAAGACTTAACACAAAGAAAATCAAGCCGTCGATTGCTTTTGGGGATGGTAAATGCCTTAGATAATCTAAACAAGCAAACTGATTCAACCATCATCGACAATAAACCCTAAAACGAGTTAACTGCTGACGAGACAGAATCAGAAGACTGCATCAAGATTAGCTAACACACGATAAACTACAATCACATCATCAGGGCTTAACGTGCCTAAAGCGACACGCTAGCCCCGACGATGTAAATCGTCGGGTACGAGTTCTTACCTTGCTCTTGGGAAGCAAGAACTCATCAGAAGTCAGCCTCTTGCGAGGGTTGGCGATGCACCGAAAGTAGATTAGTTTGATTGTATGATTGATTGAGAGCGCGGTTCTATGTACAAACTATCGGGATATTTATACCCGAGATTACAACAGAACCCTTGTAGGGCACGATCTTATCTACAACTAACAAACAAGTTCTTGCGGCAGACTTAAGCCACAGATTAGATCTAAACTACTTAATTTGCAAGATACAACTGCCTAAAACCGAGCTTTATCTCTATTTGGCAACTTTCTTGAAGCTTATTCCGGGCCCAGACCAAGCCCACGTTGACACTATCAACTCACAACCCATATCGGCCCACGTTAACATTGAATCCGTATCGGCCGATACGCTCTTTATGGCAACACATCCACAGTCCGATACAGTTACTGGGTCCGATACGAAGCCTGGTCTGACTCCAATTCAATCTGTCTTCTCTGCTTCGGTTTCCCCTTTTCTTTCCAAGTCGATTACCAAATTTCACCGTTAACACATGCCCCCCAATTCCGTTTCATTATATAATGTGGCGGAATTAGCTCCGAGGAACCCATCGACTTCTTTGCTAGGTCTTGTCTGAAAACCGTGCAGATCCAGATTCGAATCCTTCCGCCGCCGATTCAACAAACCCTTCGCGTTCCTCAACTCCGGCGACCCCTCGGCGTTCCGTCAACATCGACCCCCTTCACAGCGACCCCTTCAACGACAACGATGGCCTCCGCCCCGTTCTATGCCTCTGAGATCCCTGCGGTAAGTCAATTCCTTCAAAACCCACATTATCGCTTTCTCCGTTGATTTCTCCAAGCTAGGGTTTTTACTCTCTGCCCCCCGGGTTTTATATTTTCATCGTCATTCTCACGATCTAGGTCTTCAAAAACCAAATCTTGATCCCCACCGACGACAAATCCCATCGCTTTCTGCTAGGCCCCATGGGCGATCACGACCCAACTTGGCTAATCAATGCCGAGACGGACAGAATCCCCTTTAGGCAAGTCAAACCCAATGTTTCTTCCTGGAAACATACCTTCAGGTCCTGGCCATCGAAGCTTAACGGATACAGAACCTGGCATAAGAGGATTGCTGCTGCCAAACAAATCCACTGGACGAAATTGGGATCGGCCAATGCATCACTTTGTCCCTGGCCGATACCAAGAAGAATGAGCCACTCATGTCGGCTGCAAGCTACTTCTGGTCTAGTACCTTGAACGCCTTCATGTTCAAGCAAGGTCCAATGACCCCCATCCTTATAGATGTCAAGATACTGACAGGACTGGATATCGACTCTGAGATCAATCCCTTCAGCCTCCTGATAAACAGCAATCACAAGTTGAAGACCAAGAAAATCGGAGGCTGGTCCGGATACATCTCTGAACACATGGAACAGGGATCGGTCTCAGAACGAGAACACGTAGCCTTCCTGACACTATGGTTGGAGAGATTTGTCTTCTGCGGATCGAACTACATTTTCACTCTACTGGTCTGGGTCCGGTTCGAACTAGACCTAGTCGGGTTAAAAAGAAAAATGCTCCATTGGTGCATCGGATATAACAAAATAATCTATCCATCCCGTAGTTAATTACCATACTTTTATAGTGTCATACAGTAAATACACGTTCTTTAGGTGTCGTGCAGTAAAGACTGTCAACTTACAATGTTTCTTAATAAATTTTGCCTTTTCTCATTATGACCATATCAATCTCATTCTCACTCATTTTCTCTTGAATGGGAAAAAAAGAAATTGTATTGTTTATCTTGTAAAAACCTATATTATATTAAACAATGGGGTCAACCTAGTCTAAATGACTCCAGTTTGACATAAACCGGCACAAAATCAAGGGTTAAAACCCTAACTGATTGAAAATCATATTAATGTTTGATTAGTGGTCAGTTTTGCCAGCATAGTAGTTTCTTTCTAGAAATCACTGAGTAATCGTGTACGTGTATGCACGCAGTGGCAAATTTATATCTTCTATATAGTACAATCCACTGTACTTAAAACTTAATATATAAGCATGCCACATCATTATTTACTAGCAATAATTATCAAAGATCATTCAAGCACAAAATCATTTACAGTTTCTACAAAGCTTAACATGTAAACATATCACATTATCATCTACTAGCAATAATTACATATCAAAGTTCATGCAGCATGAGATCATCTACAATTTCTACAAATCAACATGCAACATGCAAGCATATCCAATCACCATCTATCACATCATTTCACAAAATTTCAACAGTATTAACATATATTCATTCATATATTTCGCATCAAAATACGAGGCTCAGTAATTTTCGTAGCAAAACACGTAGAATCACCTAGTATAAACTATAAAACCACAAAACACATAGAATCACCTAGTATAAACTATAAAACCACGTCAAGAAACACACCTTTCATGAATTATCCATCCGTCCGAACAATAACAGCAGCTTAATTGAATGTTAGTTATATAGGAACAATAATATGGTATCAATAAGTTATGGAGCAAATTTAGAACAGTTACTTTTTATAGTAGTAATAAAGATGCATTAAACCAATGATCCAACGTCCAATATGTTCTATTAGATAATGATCCTATAATTTAGATCGAATCATGTATGTTTTCTTTGGTGCATCTAGCAAAGAATAAACTTGTTTGTTTTATATAGATGTAGACATCTATATGATTAAAAGCAATTAGTCACTACTACAAAATTGATTTTGCATACAGTCAAAATCGACTTTTGTAGGCGGCTAGACGGCCTGCATGCAACCAGGTGCCTGCAAAAATCATATTTTTCCATGTAGCCAACGCAACCGCATGTGAACCTCATTTTTGTATGCAGTCACCTATAACAACCGCACGTGAAAATAAATTCGGCGAAAAAATAAAATAAAAAAATTGAAAACAGCAAAACTTTGAAACCCTAGCCTGTCGTTGGCCAAGACCCTAACGCCGCCGTCGTTGTGGTGCTTGCCGGAGTTCACCGTCATCGCCACAGTAGTCGTGGTGCTCGCCGTCATGGTGCCGAGGGCCACGAATCCACCCCTTCCGAGGGTGGCGCCACTAGTTCTGTCGCCCTCGCCACCCGCCGTCGCCGTAGCCGTTCTTGAGGGTGGCGCCACTGGATCCACAGCCCTCACCGACTGTTGTCGTCGTCACTGTAGCCATTCCCGAGGACGGCGGATTCGCCCCTCCCGAGGGCGGCGCCGCCGGATCCGCCACCTCGTCGTTCGTCGTCATCATCGCCACAGCCGCTCCCGAGGGAGGCGGATCCGCCTCTCCCGAGGGCGGTGCTGCTGGATCCGCCGCCCGTCGTCATCGCGCGCGTGCCACCATTGGCACCCGTCGTCACTTGCCACCGTAGTCGCCATCGTCACTCCCGAGCAAGCCTGCCGCCACCTGCCGCTTGGGAGGGAAAGGCGAGGGAGCGAGAAGGAGAGAGAGAAGGTGAGAAATGAGAGGAGGAGAGGACCCGAGAAGATAAGGATGCGTAAGTCAGGAGGTGAAAGAGAAGGTGACTTGAAAATTTTTTTGAAGATGCTGAGAGAGAAAGAGAAGGGTAGTTAGATTTGTATTATTGTATGCGGCCGCTTACCACTTGCAAAAATAAGTTTATTTTTTCATGCGTGCTTGTTAATTGGTCTGTCTGTGAAAATTAATTTTTGCATAAGAGTCTTTTGAGCCATATGCGAAAATGCACGTCGATTTTTGTAGGCACAACCAGTTATGGTCCGCTGCAACCTACAGGGTCCCTCGTTCAAAAAACTCTTTTTCTGTAGTAGTGAGTTATGTTTACGAAGAAAAAAGAGAGAGCACATGACTAAAGGCTCACCTGTCAGCCAAAAGTTATCTGTAAAAATTTAAAATAAGAATGGCTTGATGATTAGACCGATTTGGGTGCTTTAAATTATATAACAATGTTCATATTAAAATTTCTGTTGTAACGAGCTGAGAAATATTTACCAGTGTAATATATGGTAGGAAAATTTATGAGGATTTAATTTTGATAAATTATCTGATTACCCCCGCTAAAAAATCTTATTCGCTGCTGATGTGTGAATGAAACACAAAACATACACTATCGGGTAAACTAGAAAGCAGGTCGTTATTTACTCCCGCTGAAAAACTTATTCGCTAATTGCGTGTCAATAAAAAACAAAGCAGATAATATCGGGCAAAGTGCAAAACTGGTTATTGTGGTATTTTTCTTTAAAAAAGAAACACTTTACAACAGGTTTCTAGATATATATATTTTAAACACTCTATAGAACGTTCATATATACATATGTGCATGCTCACTCTTATAAACGTATACCATACACCTAAGAGCATCTTCTAGTAGCACATTCAAAGACTGAATCGGTATATCTTGTCGTCGATAAAGAGACCACGCATTACTACAAATAGTCTTTTTCTAGGTGGGTGGAGTAACCGCCTCTGGCTAGATGTTTGTGAAAATCCTAATTTTCCCAAGCGGGCACCATAACCGCATGCGGAAAAATGATTTTCGTAGGACAAAGACATTAAGATGCTCGACTAAAAAAATATTTTGGCAAAACGAATTCCAAAAAACAAAATTCCAGAAACCCTAGCTCGATCCAATCACAACGGCATCGTAGTCATCGGTGAAGTCGTCATCATCGCTACCGTAGCTCATCATCGTCGCTGCTGCTGCAAATGACTGCCGCTGGATCCGCCATTGCAGACGTTGCTGGCGCCATCCTCGACCTTCCCAGTGGTGGATTTGCCCCTTATGAGGCACGCGGCCAACAGATCCGCCGCCTCCCGAGGATATCGCACTCGATTCATCATCTTCCTTACAAAGGATGTGCCCCTCCCGTCATCTGGCCATCGAAGGAGAGGAAGCCAACATCAAGCTTCACCACTAGACCTTGCCGATTGAGCCATGGTCATCACCGCTGCCAGACCTCGTCTTTGCCTCCACCAGACCCACCTCAATCCTTATTCAATGCCACTCTATCGCCTTATGAGTTGTGTGTGACGGAGGATGTGAGAAGATAAGGAGCGATTTCATCAATGAAAATTATGATTTTCAGAGTCAAGCTTTTAAGATGGTCACCTACAAAAATAATTCTATTTTTTATAGGCTAGGAAGCATGTATGTAAAAATCAATTCGAAAAAATAGTTTTTTAAGTAGTGACAAACATGTCGCAAATACGAGTACCAGTGTCAAGTTTAGAACTTGAACCCAAGTAAAAAAGATGACACCTTAAAGAAACCTAACCGGCAGCCACAGGCTACAAACAGTAGTTTATTAAATAATACAGTTTCTGAAATAATATATTGACGGCTGCTCCTATCAATTTTTACTTCACAAATATTTGAATCTAAAGTTTGAATAAAAAACATTACTGTTAGGGGTAGTTAAGGACGCTATTTTGATAGATCTAAACACAATAAATTAATAGTATGTGATAAACATATCAAAATAGATCAAAACGAGTATAATACAATCATCCGTTGGAACATGCATCACGAAATATAACGTACAACATATGCAATTTCACAGTTGAACGTGAATCTCCTTTCTTTTTTGCCTTCCAACTTTGGACTTTTGAAATGAAATAACAGATGACTTACGAGAGAAGATGGAGTGGAATAAGTTCAAATAAAGTTGCAAATTGAAATTTAAATTCAAATTATTCTAGCATGTTACCGCTACGTGTGCTCTAGAGATCCTTCAGCTATATCCATTTTCCATAAATATATTCCATTTTTCATTTTTTTTTCAAAACACAACTCATCATCTCTAATTGTGACGGCAGTGAGCCTGTCATCCCACCTACTCTTTACATATTATTCGTCCCTCCATCCCAGTTTGATCATTCCTTAAATAAAGGGCACCAAGATCAAGGACACCAAAATATTTATCATTCTTAAATTAATCCTCATCGGTTAAGGTGCTCCATCGCTTCGTGTCCCATGGATTGCTCATGTTTTAAATATTGCATGACATTGCACCAATAGAAATTAATCTTGGTTAGTTGTATACAACACATTCAATGATGCACATTTACTCTTTGCATAAATAAACGAAGAAACAATTGTTAGATAATGATCATTTTGAAAAAACCTCAAAAACCTTACGAGATAATCAAAATGGGATGGAGGGAGTACCTCTTAAACTTCTTAATATTACTTAACAACTAAATATAAATATAGATACATATAAAATTAAACTAAAGTGAGTATTCTCTATAAAAAAAGGTGGGCAACATATTTCATGAAAATTATGCTTTTATTTATTTTAGACAATATTATGTTTTTTTCTTTTAGCCGTAGAAAAACACAAGCATTTAGCTAGTATTAAAAAAGAGATAACCACAACCTTGTTGTTACAAGGATAGGTAAATAAGAGCTACCAAAATAGAAAAAAACTCTAAATCTTAGAACACCACAGAAATGTGAGCAAACATACCCAACCATAATGCTGACTAACTCCGACACTTGCAAAAGTAAATAAACCAGCACCACCCACCTTCTTCATTTTTCTGGTAAATCCTCAAACTCAGTGGGGGAGGATGGATTAAAAATGAGGTGTGGCCAAGTGATTTCCCATCCACCACCATCGCATGACACCTCCTTGTTGGCCACCGCAATTTTAGGGCCAATTTAGATTCAAATCCAGGGGTACACCAAATACGCATATAACGTGACGCATATGGCTTTGAAGAAATATATAACAATTTCAGGTGTTTTTATACAATGATAAAGTACGATAAAATAATTAAGAAGATAAAGATAACAAATGATATTTGTATGTGTAGTGAAGGTATTAAAAAACGTTAGTTAGTTAAATAATATCAAGGTTCCCAATTTTCTAAAACATGGTTTTAAAAAAGTGTTAGGAGGGAGAAACAAGTGCATACACTACAAAAATGATTTGTAGAGATATTTTTCTACTACTTACTTACATTCTAAGGGGAAGTCCCGAAACTTAACTAGTCAATTAGGAGGATCATTTCGTCGGCATACCATGAAGAACGTACTCCCATCTTCCTTCACCATCCTTCCTTCTAACTGTACAAATGGAAAAGACAGAATGAAAGAAAGAAAATAGTAATGTAATAGGAAAGAGCATAAACTCTATGTAAATTTTCAGAAGTGCCAGTTTATGACTTTGAGTCCGATTGGGATACATTGTTTCTGACGAAGGCATCAAGGCTGACCCCACAAAGATCGAAGCCACACTTTCTAAATGCCTTTACAGTACTGTAGAGACATTTTGAAAAATGCCTAATAAATGTCTTATGATGAATTATCTCTACAAAGGAAGATGCATTTTATCAAATATCTCTGTCTTATGGTGGTATTTTAATAGAGGCATCCTATAAAAGGGTAGAGGCATTTTTTTAGAGACATTAAATATTAAATTGTACTATAACAATATCAAATCGACATGAAAATAGAGAATAAATTATTTTTCCTTGCTATTGCCGATCCTTGAACTCAATATTTCTTGGGCAAGTTAATTGTATCTTCAATAAACTGACCAACTCAACCTCATGTTTATTATTTGTATGTTTTGTGCCTTGTGTTCATTATATTTATTTCTTTAGTATACATTATTATTATTTTGAGTAGTGTCTTTACAGAGTTTAAAATGTCTCAAAACAAAATGCCTTTACATATAAGACACATTTTAAAGTATCAAAAAAATGTCTCTACTAGATAAAACTTAACCAAATATACTGAAATTGTTTCTAAAGTGTCTTTATTTTTTAGGCAATTTCTCTAAAGTGTCTCTAAAAATGTCTTTACACTATAAAACTTCTTATCTTAGAGGCAATTTGCAAACACCCCTGTAAAAATGTCTCTACATGAGGTGAGGTTTTTGTTGTAGTAATAGCACAAAGCACACCACAAAACAGCACAAGTCTGGTGAACAAAAGCTAAGAGGAGCCAAGATTGAATTTTCTTTATCATATAAATTATTATTCGGAGAAAAGCTACAATAATATTTTCTAAGTAGAGATTAATTATGTGGAAGAGAGGAAGGAGTGCTTTCTTGGCCTCGGCAAGGTATGGTGAGCGCCAGAACTTGCCACCATGTCCTCTGCCACTGCTTAAATTGGCATCACCAAACAAATCATGGTGACCCAAACACTAAAACCGGCCAATGATTTAATCCTTAGCAACCTGATAAACAAGACTTTCTTTGTCGAGTATCTCGCAAATGAAGTGACCACCGAAAAAAAACCCTAAGACTCGCTATTACATATATTAAAAACTTTATACGGAGGAACCCTAAAACTTACTTATACCAAAATTAGCCACTTCGGTACAACTGAAGATTCTCTCTTATTGTGTGTCTTTTCTGCGCAACTCACAAAGTAGATCGTACAAGACAAATAATGCCTTGATGTTCCCTTCTCATCTATTCGCAGAAATAGTAACATCAGCAAAAAGGTGCCAATATGAGTATAAAACCATCATTAGATGATGTCGCTTTTAACCAAATCGTCAACATATATACGGTTCGAGATTATTATATATACATACATGTACACCTGAAAGCAACTTGTTTGTTTAATTTCCATTGTAGCGCCGCACTAGGGGTATCATTGGACGATGTACACCTGCCTAGGCCTATTTTAACATTGTATAAACTAGGTACAACCTTACGTGTTGCTACGAGTTTAGTATGATAACAATAAGTAAAAATAATATGAAAAATAACTAGACAATATAAGCTTATGTAAGTTGATGAGTTTTATAATAATTTAAATTTAAACAGTGTATAGAATGATGATTTAAATGTAAAAGTAAAGTGATGTAGCTTTATGAGAGAAAAAAAGAGAAAGATAATTTGAAGCATAGATTAATCATCTAAGAGCTAAAAATAATTGAGATGATATGGCTTAATGAGAGAAAAATGAGTGAGATAATTTAGATTATAGATTAATCAACATTAACTAAATGAGAGAAAATCAATTGATGCGATCTGGCTTAATGAAAGAAGAGAGAAATAACATTAACTAAGTGAGGATGAACTATATAGGTATATAAGATATTATAAAAATGAAGAGATATATTAAAATATTATGTGAATTATGTGAAATGATGATTTAACATGCTTGCATTTTAAAGCTCTAAAATTTAATAAATTATAAAATTATAGATAATAGAGCATGCTTGCGTGATGTTTAATGTAATAATTGTTAGTGAATGATGATGTGACATCTTTGCATGTTAAGTTTTAAAATCTAGTAGGTTATAATTTTATAGTAAGATAGGATGGTAGAGAGGTTAATATAACTAGCCAGCGCAGGAATAAAAATAGTGTTTTTTTAAGTATATTTTGACCCTAGACTCAATACACGCCATTCTCACATTATAGTAGTGGTTCCAAATTTACTTTAAACAAGTATTTTGTAATTTGAATTCTTAAGCCTTAAAATTGTTTTGGTCCAATTTTGAACTTGCAACTCTAACATGGTTCCCTTTTCAACCTTCACTATTAAAACCGATAGAAAATGTGTTAAACATGGTTGATCTGACATCAAATTAAACAAGAAAATGTTTGTTGTTTGTTATGGTGAAACCTGTTCATCCAAATTAAGTTCTAAACTTGACACATTGCTCATATTTATAATTAATCATTCTTCCAGTAATAAACAACGTAGTGCCGGTATGGCCGATCTCTTGGAGCCCAGTGGTGACTTCGTATACAGGCGTTTGCGTTTGAGTTGTGTGTTAAAAAAAACAGAAATTGCCATCTTCATCTTAACCCATCCGGTTTTGGCTTACGTGGAATTTTCATAGATTGTGTGCATGGCCACCACACATGCATGCCAACAAGTAAGTCAGAGAAAATTGAAACAGCCGGCATGGCCCGCCCAACAGCTATGACAGTCCCTTCTTTCCATTCATCTCTTTCTAAATACACGAGTTTTTTTTTAGAAAAAGACAAACCAAAACAGTGAGCTTGGTGTTATGAAATTTTGGGTGATCTCAGCCGTATCTTTGGATGGGATTGGCACCCGATGAATAGGCACGACGGTTGTGTCATGCCTTCTCGCTTCTCTACTCCACAACAAGGAACTGTGGCAGTTGGGCCGCGTCCCCTCGCCCTCTTGACGCTCCTTGCAACTGGCGTGGTGGTTCCCATCCATTGCATCCTTCGATTGCAACCGATTCCCTTTATATATATATGTATATGCAAATCATTAATCACTTAGAATTCATTCCTCTCGTTCAATCTCTCTCACTCTCGCTTTGAGTTCTAACATGTTATCACCACTGTTCACGAAGAAGAAAAGGGAGAAGGAAATCAATCAAGGAGGCAGCAGCCTCCAGCACTTGAAGGTACACTGCCTACCTTGGATGTGATTTTGGACGCCGTTCTCGGCCTCCCTCATCAACACCGGACTCGTTGTCTACAACACCTTCTCCATCGCTTGGTGAGGCTGCACCGGGGCTACCACGCCGACCACTTCGCCCACCATAGAGCCCAAATCCAGGTCGGTGGCCGCCGTCACCACCCCTAGTGCCGCGTGGTCACTGACGCCGCGTTGGCCGCCTCGTAGGCCCCCATCTCGCCAGAAGTCGTGGTGTCCTGCCGCGTGCAAGTTCAAGGCATATATACTGCACCGTCCATGAATGAATGGTAGTAGTGTCGTCGGGGAGCATCCCTTGCTCGCTCCCAACAGACTTGGAGTCACCATCGGCTCGTGGTGGTGCCGCTGAGGCAGAGATGGCATGGGCCCCGCCATCATCAACTCTGGAACCGCCTCCACCAAATCGAGCGAAGTCGAGGAGAGGCCGTTCCACCTACTCCCGCGTCGTCGGGGTTTGGCTAGGTCGGAACCCTAGCCGCGCGCACGGGGGAGCTGCCGTTCTTCTCCACGCCATCACGCTGGAGCCGCCGTAGCACACCATCCTGGCCTCGTCGCCACCTTCCGCGTTGTTCCCCATGGTTCACCGAGCCGCACGCTCGCGAACGACGTGCATACCCGATCAGCATACCGTGAACGGTGGCATCAGCGGTGGTGAAATCGGCGGTGGTTGTGGCAAATTGGATGCAGGACGGTTAGGGTTTCCTAACCCTTACCCCCTCGCCCCATTGGCCTTATCTAGGCCGGTGGCGATACTTGGCCAGACCGAATTCCTGGCCCAGGCCCAGGACGCCACCAGCCTGCTGTAGCCTGCCTATGCAAGCCCCTCCATTACCCAGGTCGCGCCGTGCTCTCCTGGGCCGGTCACCGATGCGGTGGTGGGCCGAATCATTTGATTTCGGCCCACCACCCCTTTTACTTGTTTATTTAGTTTTTTCTTTTTTTTTCTTTTATCAGTCCTTTTACATCTTACAATTTAGTCCCTATATTCTATGTAATTTAGTTAAAATAGTTCATCAGTTTTGTAAACTTTATGTAATGGTCCTGTAGACCTCTCATGTTATATGTTATTGCACAAATGTGTTTGTTAAAATACCCTGCTTTACTAAAATTACTGTTGTCTTAATAATATGCCACTTGCATATTATTTAAAGACATACTCTACTTACTAGTTATGTTAATTCGCAAAATTCTTTAAATTTTGTATTTTAACTTAGCAAATCCTCTTAATTATGTACAAGTTAATTAATGGAGGATTTAATGCAAGATAGACTACATATTTTGGATTGGAATTAAAACACATGAAGATGAAGTCCTATACATTGGTCGCAATAAATTCTTCTCTAAAGATTCTATTTTCTCTATGGCCATACTTTAGACAGCGAGTATCTTGCCTATCACTAAGAGGTCTACATCTTATGGTAATTATCTACATGTGTTATTCTGACTATATGTTTGGAAATATGAAATTATTTGAAATTTGATTGTGCACAAGGTAGTGGAGTCCTAAACATCGGCTAAGGTATATTCATTAGAATATATTGGCCTTGAGACCATGTTTTTAGGCAGCGAGTTTTCCTTGCCCACTACTAGGAGATCTACTTCATTATTTAATTACTTGAAGATTATCCATGTTGTGCCTCCTAATTTTGAATTCTAACTCAACTTGTAAGGTCGATTACCTACATTTTCTAAACATGACAAGATATATGCCTTACATTTTGCATTGAGATTACAACATTAATATCATGATTCTTAATTTACCTCTGTAAATTAATTGGGTTAATCATGATTGTAGGGACATGTCAACTAAAGAGTTCGATGAACTTGCCCTTGATGAGAGTAACTACCCAACTTAGACTTCGGATATCAAAATCAACCTATCTTCCCGTAGGATTGCTACTACTATCGAGGAACCCAATTCTGAGGATCCACCAATTGAAGACAGGAAGAAATTCACTGCCCTTTTCTTACTCAGGCTCTATATCCATAAAGATCTCAAGCATGAGTATCTGATGGAAATGAGCCCGCTAGACTTATGGAAAGCTCTTAAAGAGCGTTATGATCAACAAAAGGAACTCATTTGGCTTGAGGCTAATCATGAGAGGAACCACTTATGCCTTCAAGATTTTAAAACTGTGGCAGACTACAATCATGTTGTTTATACCATTTGCTCCAAGTTGAAGTTTTGCGAAAAAGAACCAACGGATGCAGAAAAGATAGAAAAGACCCTATCCACTATGCTTTTGGAGGACAGGATACTGAATCAGCAATATCGCACCAATAGTTTCTAGCATTATTCTCAGCTTATTTTCACACATTGACTCAGACAAAAAAACATCTTGAACTTTTGATAAAGAATGCTCAACAGCGTCCTCTTGGCTCTGCACCCCTTCCTGAGGTGCACTACAATGTTCAAAATAACGTTGAAAATAAAAGAGAGTTCAAGGGATATTCTTCCAATAACCCTAAAATTCGGCTGGAAAATTCAAATGCAACAATAGGCACAAATCCAATAGTCACAAGAGAGGAAAAATAAAGGGTAAGGCACACCTCATCATGGCAATAGCAACAAGCATTGCAACAAGTGTGGATCTGATTATCATGTCGCTAAAGATTGTCATATCCCAAAGCACATTATTCTCCTATATCAGAAATCTCTCAAGGAGAAAAAGTCTTATGTGAAACCAAGATATGAAGCACACTTCAATCCTACAAATGAAGCAAGACCTGAGGTTGGAAGTTCTCAGCAGGCTTCTATTGAATCACAGAACAACCTCGTCCTTCTTCGAGAGGATCCCGCTGCACTTTTTGCAATGGACGACATGCTAATCGAGTACTGCTCAACGGACCCACTTGGAGATTTGATGTAATCTTAGTGCGTTCCACTTAGAGATGAAAGTGATATCCTGTAATGTGTCAAACAATAGTTGTTGTAATAAGTAGAAATGTACAGACGCTTAAGATGTCGGGTTGTAAGACTTGCTAGTCATTAGAGTATGTACTACTAAACCTCTGTAAATGTCATACTATGTATTTGATATTTTAATTATTGTATGTATGCTTATATATTGAATAAAGAATTCTTTACTAAGCAATTCTTGTTTCACTATAGATGTCCAAGGAAGTCAGTCCGATAGAAAAGGAATTATGTCTTGTGAACTGTGGTACCACAAACTCTATATTTAGGGAGATCAAATACTGTCAGACTCTCAAAAGGAGAGATGGCAAAGTTTTGACCATCGCTGGATACGATGCAATGATAGTTGGGTCTGGACAAGCCACTATTTCACTCCCGATGGGTACACAAATTACAACTGAGGATGTCCTACTGTATCCCGATTCAACCCGTACCCTACTAAGTTATAGAGATATCCATCAGAATGGGTTCCACATTGAAACCCATATGCATAATCAAGAAGAATTTCTTCACTTAACTAAACAAAATGGATATGGCAAACGCATTTGCGAGAAAATTCCATATCTCACATCTGGATTGTACTATACATACATTAAGCCCATTACACATGTTGCATATAAAGTAATTTTTCAAAATGTCAATGCATTCCACACTTGGAATGATCAACTTGGGCACCCTGATATTGGGATGATGAGAAAAATTATCGACAATTCTATTGGTCATAACTTGATCACTGCAAAATTTCCCAAATTCTCTGATTTTGTATGCACTGCATGTGCTACTAGGAAACTGATTTTAAGACCTTCTTATCTCAAAAACACCGAACCACTTAAATTTCTTGAACGTATTCAAGGAGATATCCGTGGCCCTATTGTGCAAACATCTGGACCGTTCAGGTATTTTATGGTTCTAACTGACGCATCTACTAAATGATCTCATGTGTGTCTCCTTTCAACACAAAACCATGTCTTTGCTAAGATAATGTCTCAGCTAATAAGGTTGAAAGCAAATTACCCTAAACATAGGATTCAATCAATCTGTATGAATAACACTACTGAATTTAAATCACATTCTTTCGATGATTATTGCATGGCTTTAGGAATTCAGGTTCAACATTCTGTTTCGATATGTCCACACACAAAATGGTTTGGCTGAATCACTGATCAAAAGAATCAAGCTTATTGCTCAACCATTATTGATGAATTGCAAACTGTCTTCGTCGTGTTTGGGTCATGCAGTACTACACGCTGCTGACCTTGTCCAACTACGACCAACTGCATATCATGAAACTTCCCTAATGTAGTTAGTATGTGGAAATCCTTCAAGTATTTCTCATTTGCGTAAGTTCGGTTATGCTATATACATACCGATCTCACCATCATAGCGTATCGCTATGGGTCCACACAAAAAAAGTGGGGATCTATGTGGGACTTAAATCTTCGTTGATCATAAAGTATTTAGAACCCATAACTGGTGATCTACTTACTGCCCGATACGCTGACTCTATCTTTGATGAGAAACATTTTTCTGCATTAGGGGGAGACTTCAAGTACTAGAAAAAATGCCAAGAAATTGATTGGGATGCCCAAGGTATTCGAGCCTCTGATGCATGTACTACTGAAACTGAACTTCAAGTTCAGAAGATTATACATTTGCAAAGACTTTCAAATAACCTGCCAGATGCATTTACCAATTACAAAGATATGACTAAATCTTTCATTCCCGCTCAGAATGCACCAGAAAGAGTGGAGGTACCATAGAAAACCACTCAAATTCCACTCATTAAAAAGAGAGGAAGAAATACGACCACTAAGCGAGATACTATTGCTAACAAGCAAAGAAAGACAGTAAATGCAAACCAACATTTAGTTGATACACACCACATGGATACTCAAGTAGATCGTGATGATCCGTGACCTAGCTCGGTGGTGCACAATGTTGAGACTAGGAATTCGGAAGATCCTAGACACATTGTTTTAGGAAATCACGATGAGTCTATAAGGGTAGATGAAATTGTCATCAACTATTCTGAGACTAGAGAATCTTTTGATAGAAAAGCTACAATTGTCGACACTTACTTCTTCGAACAAATTGCTGATTGCCTCCAAATTGATCCAGAACCTAGGTCTATAACAGAGTGTCAAAAACGCTCTGACTGGAATAAATGGAAGGACGCATTTGAAACGGAATTAGCTTCGCTCAATAAAAGAGATGTATTCTCGGCTGTTATGCCTACTCCTCATGATATCTTTCCTGTGGGATACAAATGGGTTTTTGTCCGAAAATAGAATGAAAACAATGAGGTGGTGAGATATAAAGCAAGGCTTGTAGCACAAGATTTTACGCAAAGACTTAGCATTGATTTCAACGAAACTTATTCCCCGATCATGAGTGGTATAACTTTTCGATGCTTAATATCATTGGCAGTACAAAATCATCTATCTATGCAGTTGATGAACGTAGTGGCAACATATCTATATAGGTCACTTAATTCTGATATTTACATGAAGGTTCTTGATGGAATTGACATTCCGAATCAAAAGGTAAATCGGAACATGTATTGTGTTAAGTTGCAGAAGTCACTTTATGGCTTAAAACAATCGGGCAGAATATGGTACAACCGATTAAGTGATTTTTTTTTGCTAAAAGGATACACGCTAAAAGTGATGATTGCGAGTGCGTCTTCATTAAAAAATCTCCCACAGAATTTTGCATTATCTCAGTATATGTTGGTGATCTTAACATCATTAGTAATACACAAGATATTAATGAAGCACGTCATTATTTAAAAACGAAATTTGAGATGAAGGATTTGGATCAAACCAAATTTTGCTTAGGTCTACAACTTGAGCATTTATCTTTTAGAATTCTTGTGCACCAAGCTACATATACCCAGAAAATATTGAAAAAATTCAATATGAATAAGTCATATCCTTCCAAAACTTTTATGGTGGTCATTCTCTAGACGTAGAGAAAGATCCATTTAGACCAAAGGAAAATGGAGAGGATGTTCTATGACCTAATTTTTCATATCTAAGTGTTATAGGCACACTTATGTATCTTACAAATAGTACTAGGTCAGATACTGCTTTCGCAGTAAATTTACTAGCAAGATATAGCGTTGCTCCTACCAAACGTCATTGGATTAGAGTTAAGAATGTCTTCCAATATCTTAATAACACAAAAGATCTTGGAATTTTCTTTAAAAAGAACTAGGATTCGACTTTAGTTGGATATACTGATGTTGCCTTTCTATCTGATCTCTACAATGCCAGATCACAAACAGGATTTGTATTTTTACAAGGTGAAACTGCTATTTCATGAAAGTCTTCTAAGCAGACTCTAGTAGCCACCTCCACCAACCATTCTAAAATAATTGTTTTATATGAGGCAATGTGTACGACTTCATAGAATGATTAACCACATATTAACATTTTGTGGTACTGATTCATTAGAATCACCTACCATTATCTATGAAGATAATGTTGCTTGTGTTGTTCAGATGAAAACTGGTTATATTAAGAGCAACATCACTAAGCATATTGCTCCTAAATTGTTTTATCCTCATGAGTTTCAGCAACATAGGGAGATAAAAACATCTTGCAAATTAAGTCATGTGATAATCTTGTCGATTTATTCACAAAATCTCTACCATACTCCACATTCTTTAAATGTGTCAAAGGAATTGGCATGAGAAGACTTAAAAATTTGCAGGCTTCTGGGGAGTATCTCTCTGAAAAATAAAATATTTTCATTATATTACACTCTTTTCTTTGTATGAGTTTTGCCCTTTAGGTTTTCTCATTCAAAGTTTCTAATGAGGTAATATTAATATAAGTTATATATTTTATCATTTAACTTTTTCTCACTAGGGTTTTTAATATGAATAATGGTAACTATAGACATCCTACTATTTTTGGACTATATTATGAGCTTTACTCATAAAAGTTTGAAAATAACTAACAATATATCACGGTTCTTCTCCTTATTTTTTTCATTGGGTTTTGACAAGTTTACTTGATATACCTACTATAACAATTATTTTTAAGATTCTCTTAACAGATATCTGGAATAATAAATGAGTAATGATAAAAGGTTGAATTCGATCAAGGAGGAGTGTTATGAAATTTTGGGTGATCTCATCTATACCTTTGGATGGGATTGGCACCTGGAACCACCATTCCTCCTCGCTCCTCTACTCCATGGCAAGGAACCACGGCAGTTGGGCCGCATCCCCTCGTCATCTCAGTGCTCCTCGCAACCGGGTGGTGGTTCCCATTCATCACGTCCTTCGGTTGCAACCGATTCCTTCTATATATATGTATATGCAAATCATTGATCAATGAGAATTCATTCCTCTCATTCAATCTCTCTCTCACTCTTGCTTTGAGTTCTAACACTCATATCGTGCCCCATTACTTAAGGTTAGGGTATGAACAGTAGTTTAGAATTAGTTATATAATTTTTTTCATGTTATACAGCACACTTAATAATAGGCCATCTGTTTAGCTATCTCGAATATATTCATATATAACTAATGATATAATTCTCTAAACAACATATACAGTGGTGTTGATTGTGCTAATAGCGAGCCCATAAAACCGTTAACTAGACTAATCTAGTGGTGTGTAGAAGAGAGAAACCTCTTAGCCCAAAATAAAATGAAATTTTGTTGTATAGGGATGGAAAGGGAAAAAAATATGATAAAATATTTTGGTGGAAGAAATGTTAATAAAAAAATATTTTGGTGAATTAATGGTTACAGACTTTATAATTGTTTCAACCATGGTAAGTTGATATAGCCTCTATAAGATTCGTACTTGTCTTAAGCTATCTATTAGACCGTCCATTAATCAATAAAACAAAGTATTATGCTATCTATTCATCGACAACAACTCCTTTTTTCCCCTCCACATTATAAAAAAATTATGTGGAATTTTCTCCTAGATACTTACATCACACTATTATTTATGCGTTTTTTTTACTTCGTTAGAATAAGATTGCTGGCTTAGATTTTTGGCAGCGTGTAAAATGATACAAACCATTAATGCATAATTAATTAAGTATTAATTATTATAAATTTAATAAATTTATTTATTTAATTTTTTAAAGAAATTTCTATATACAAAACTTTTACATGAAACAGGCTGATTAGCAGCTCGAGAAGCAAGCTCACGAAAAACTGCCGAGGGACCCAGTCAAGCAGTTGTTTCGAACACAACAGCAATGTTTGTTTTTCCACCTACATACCAAATTAAGTCGAGAATCGATCTTTTCCATTACAAGGATTAAAAATTTATGATTTTTTTGTGTAGCATCCTTACACAACATAGAAATTTGTGTATATGTTCCAAGATATCTTTGATGTATTTTTTTAAAAATAATTATTTATGTGTCATATATGAGAGAAGAATTACTTGCGCAAAAGATAATAGCAAAAAATATTTTATTTATAGCATTCTCCCTCAATCCAAAGAGTCTTAGGCAGTTAGATGTATTTTTATTGTCACCAATACCAAAAAAAAATTAATTCATCTCATATGTAAGAACTATACCATGCATATAATCAATAAGTATTAAATTAAGATGGGACTCGGATTCTCGTTAACAATTTAATCTAGCCTTATAAGATCTAAAGACAAAAATTTTTTGTAAGTCTTGGATACATGAAAATTACTAATATGATCATTTTATTTGAAAAAACTGAAAAATAAGATACGCTTAAAACTTTTGTATGGAGATGATTTACGTTCAGAAAAACAAGAACAGAAAAGTATTATATTTTAGCATATATATACAGATAGTATTTCCAGCAAACTCCATATGCACTCCTGTAGTCTGGCCTGTTCCTCGTGTCTCGTTCTCCATTCTCCACGGCTCCACCCGTCCTCCGAACGTCGTTCGGGGCTCTCACCGGAACGCGGGACCCACGTAGCGTGTCCCAGCTGCACAGCGTTTTTAGGTTGAACGTTGGAACGAGGTGGTCCCCAGGACAGAGACCGGTGACGCTTAAAGGCGATTGTTGGTGGAAGAAGACCACCGGATTAGATGGATAGGCCAACGCAAGGAGAGACGGGCAGGCAGGAGATTGTGCCGGAGATGATTGGTCCGTTTCGAGCCGATCACCTATCGCTCTTGGACAGACAGCAGAGAGTCACACGGCCACGGAGGCCAAGGGCCCTCGCGAAGTCGGGAGAGACGGGCAGATCGGCGTCGCCGCCTGCAGGCGTGACGCATCCGCTGCTGCAGTGACATCGTGAGGTGAGAGTGAGACACAGTGCCGCGTTACGGTGAAAAAAACGCGAAACCGACGGGCAGGGGGAGTGGCGTGCGGAAACGCGCGAGGAAAACATGCGTGGTGGACGCGGCGTCTGCACGTCTCCCCGCGAGAAGGGAGCACCGATGTCACGGTTTGGTTTGTTCAGGAGAAACATGCGCGGTACAAGATTTTTCTTGTACGGGGCTCTGTTTGTTGAAAAATGCGTGGCATATGCATGAATTGTAGTATGTCAAGTTTTTCTTCAGCAACTTTTTCATGACGAACAACAACTAACCGTAGTTCCACGTTAAGGCCGGTTTTACGTTGTGGTTTTGGGTGATCCGGTTACCACCACGTTAACTATTGTATTATTAAAACTGTTTCGTCAAAAAACAACAAATGTATTAGAATTCCATTAACAATTTGCCACAAATGGTTTCTTTGACTTTGGTCTGGCAAAGACTAACCTATCAAAATATAGCTTATAACTTGATGATAATATCTTAGATAAGATCTGGCGATGTATGGGCCGGAATGAACCAGACATGTAAGTAGTTTTGCAACTTTTGTTAGGTATATATACTTCATTTGTTTTAAAATAAATAAAACTAGTACGTGATATGACACAGCTTTGTTTATTTTGGGACAGAGAAAGTATGTGTGATCATAATGTATATAGTAATTGTATTTAACGTTTTCCATCATGTTTATCTTTTTTTCGAATAGGATAGATTATAACAAATGATAAAAAAAGATTACAAAATATGTGGTTACAATAACTAGAGACAACAATATATCGACATAAAACAAAAAAGCTCCACATCTTGTAATGTCTTACAAAAATACGTATCCATTATACTGACCAACTCTAACATGCGAAAAAGCAAATGAATGAATATCAACCATCATATTTGTTCCTCCGACATAGCAGCAAACTGGTTTTGCCGATCAATTTAGCGACTCAGACCTAAAGCCAACGCCACTTATTCAATCATGAAGCCTTCCAAAATCTTTGCATATGACCTCACAAACCAAGTTGCCAATAAAAAAACAAAATGCTCAGAACAAATCTAGCTATACGAACGGTATGGAAGACAAACCCTAGACAATTTAATAGATCTAATCTCTAAAGAGTTTATTAGTAAATTCCTAAAAACTAACAAGAGAGGGACGAGAAATGTCTCCCATTTCCCTCACCTCCGGCAGCAGCAAGGATGCTCAAGGTGGAGAAGGGGGGACCAAATCGGAGCGGCAACAAAGGTTTTATTAGGTGTGGTTATTACTTGTTGGTTATTATATAAGGCTATGCTGAAATTATATGATGTTTAACAAAAGGAAATTTTCATTTTCTTTGCAGGTTATATGTTTAGTTACATACAAGCTTTGTATTTGAGCTATTATTTAGAAGTTGGGTTCATATGATTTAGTTGCAACAGTTTGTCAGCACTTTGAGTAAGTGGTCAAGATGTGTTTTCCCTCCAAGGACATAGGCAGCAATTTAGCCTAAAGGATTGGTCGTCCATAGCTTTTCCTACTTTCTCTAACTGTAATAAACTTTCTGTGTGTGTATGTTTTTGCGTGTGTATGTAGGGATAAAAATGGCTCGGAAACAGATAGAAAACCACCACTACCATTTTTGTTTTTATTTTTTTGGGGGAACGGAAACCTCATATAGGAAAACAGAATAGTATATTATCAAATACGAAAACGAAACGAATACGGTAATGAATATTTATTGGAATATAAAAACCACTCAAACTGAGCTTCCAATTATTTTTTCTAAAACAATAGATCAAAACTTCCAAAATTTAGGAAAGAACAACACCACTATATATTATAAGAATAACATCACTATCACAGATCACTTTGCTAAAGTCCAATTTTTCAACTTTTCAACAACAAATATTCTTTGAAGAAAATTCCAAATTCTTTTCCAAGAAATTTTGCGGAAAGTTTATGACCGATTCCACTTTCCGATGGATAGTGCCCTTACTGTATTCATTTCCATTTGAAGAAAAAATCCGAATTTGTTTCAGTTTCTAAAAGTTTTCAAAAATGTTCCTACCAATACTTTTTGTTTTCGAAAACAGGTCCAAATCCAAATCCTAGAAACTTTCCGAACCATTTTCAACCCGTATGTGTGTGTTTGACCGGGTGTATTCTAGTTATGCATAAATCAGGAGGGTTCTCAGTATGGTTCCTTTGTTTTTATATAGAAAAGCTTTCATAATGGTTTGAGTTCAACAAAAGCTTCTTTTTATCTTTCAAAAACTTGTCCTTATCTCCTCTTTTGACTGAAAAAGTGTTTTAAACTCTCGAGAGGATGTTTCTTTGTTTGTTCAAACAATATCCAAATAATTGTTAAAAATTCTTAAAAATTTGAGGTTAAAAAATTCTTAAAAATTTGACGACATTCATACCATATACATAGGCTACTCCACAAAAAATCAAGTCAAAACTCAACCCACACATTGAGAAATAAAAAAGATAAATTCAGACGTGAATAGTATTCTTTTTTGTTTCTCAATGTGTAAATCAAATTTGAATATGATTTTTTATGGAGTGATAGATGTTGGTATATTTTATGTTGCAAATTTTTTTTAGAATTTTTTACAACCATTTACAATGAATTTGAGAGAAAAATTTACATGAGGGGACATGTCCTCAAGAGATCAGAATCATCTGTCTTTTGACTACATTATTTGCCTCCGTAACTGTTCTTATTTTCTGATTAAAAACTAGGAAAACAAAGAATCTATGTGCGCTTAAAGAAAAATATATGTTTTTCCTTTTAAGATTAAACATTTGGACACAAGAATAATCGATCATTACATGAATAATTAGTCATACAAGATGGGTCCTTTTCGATTTGTCCGATCAATTGCAAGTTGATTCTGGAGGAACATAACATTAAGTAAAGTAAAGAATTGAAGACGTCTCCAGTATTATTTTCGCTTTTGCTGAATATATATATACATATATTCACCAGGATAACAAAACAGTGGTATATAGTTAATGAACCGGTCAGTTACACCGGAGATAGTTATATATCACGGTACGTCGCTGTGTATCAATTATATATCTGGATAATTTAATTTGAAGTTAAAATAATTAAAAAGCAATTGGTGAGTAGTCCACTAATGATAGTCCGAAAAACCTTGGTCGGGTTTATTTTCCCATATTTTGGGTCTAGTTTATTGTGTGAATTCTTCATAACCAAGTATTCTGAAGAAATTATAGTCACCAAAAGCTTCCCAAATAGAACGAGAGGGATAAGATGGAACAAAGCAAAGTCAATTGACGTATTTACCATTGGGATTTTTGTGTATTCGTTGATATATGCTATCATTTCTTTCTAATTATTGTGGTACTGTAGTAGAGTATTTTCATCGTTCCACCGTTCCAAAATATAGACGTTTAACTTTTTTTTCGAAATATAAGGAATTATGAGAATAACCGTCGACCATGCATTAACTAGCGGTAGTGTCTTAATTACTCACAACTCCGTAGATTGCTGCTTAACTAATATCAATTGACCAATCAAGAATCAAATATACATTTTAAGGCCTAGGTTAACTGAACAAACCGGCCTTAAATTAATTACGTCAATCTTGAGCTAACTGGTTCCCGAACTTTAGCGAAGGGCAGTTTAGTCTTTTTTTTCTGCTTTCTGGCTTAATTTATCCTAGAATTCTTCTGATAATTAAGTCATATTTGCGACGGACGGAGTAGAAAATAGGAATAGGATACCATCGAACTACTTTGACCATGAAAAAGATAAAGAATACTCTTGTATCATATTTTTCAAAAAAAAAAAACAAGAGAGACCAACCACCAGGGATTAAGGAAGAGACGAAGAGTGAGCCTGAGTTTGGATCTTGCTCTTCTCTTGTTAAGCGTGAACATACTTTCCAAACTGTCATGTTTTTTTAAATGCTTTTTATAAGTTTTTTTAAAAAATCTAATAAACTCATTTTCAAATTTATAATAATTAATACTCAATTAGTTATGCACTAATAATTTGTCTTATTTTGAGTGCCACTAAAAAATATAAGCCAAACCGCTGAGCCAAACTCAGCCTGATCGAGCTGATAATGAAAATTTTCTCCAATAAACTTGAACTCGTTATCTAAATGTTCATCCTCAAGAGAAACGAGAGAATGCCATAGCTCAAGCTCTCGCTACCGCACTTTGATCTCGTGCTCCTACCACCACCTAGACACACACACAAACTCAAGCTCAAGAATAGTGCCGCCATTGCCGACAGTGGAGAGAGTGAGATGCGATGTAGAATTGCAGAACGTTGTGGTCAAGGATTAAGAGAGAAAGTTACTGGTTAGAAGAAAGAAATGATAAGTGGGCCCTACTATAAGAGAATAATAGAGGTATAAGAAAGAAGCCTGACATGAGAGGTCATTGCCACGTTATTGTCCATTTAGATCGCCACCCTGGCAAAATCATCTCTTGAACCGCAACATGGTTATTTGCCATGGTTTTATACTTTGGAATCAACCTAGTTTTATATTTAGAATTAATTAACTAATTATTAAATAACATGGAGTTATAATCATCGCCCATATACATACATGTCTGTAGTTTTTAAGCTTGTCATGCGTGTATACAACCATGATGTAACCTATCATTGGTGTGCGATTCCTTTATACCCTCGATTCTACACCCCCTAATTCCTAAGTACGTACACCGAAGAAGAACAAGGTGACTATCACATGGCGTGAAAAAAAGGTATATTTCGAATGTGATCGGATAGGTTGAATCGTGGCATTGTGTCCCAGAAAAGTTGAAACCGAGTCGCTGTTGAATTTTTCTTATTTTTTTTTGAAAATAAGTTAATGTGGGTTCTAGTTATATATGTAGTGGCGTATCCACATTTTAGAAATGGGTGATCCAATTTATATAAATTTTTTAAATACTACAAATATAACGCGTCAATATACAATAGAATTGATTAAAGTGCAGCATGATATATTAATAAGGGGTTTTTTCTTTGTTTTTATTGTATATATGTGTATTATAGTGTGTAGTGGTGTGTGATTTTCTTTTACTCTTGACTCTATACGCATGTTTGGAAGGTACTTATGTAGCCATGGCATATAAGCCAAAAATACGTGCCCAAAACAAACGAGAAAAAAAATAGTGTAAGACTTTTATACTTCTATATATTTTTATCGGATCAAAAGAAAAACTGAACGATGAAAGCGGAAAATAACCTTAAAAACAAGTTTTAAAATTATAAATTAGTTGCAGCTCAAATAACCCAACGTCCACGTAGCTGGAGCAGAGTAGTGAGGTGACTACCGCAACGTGAACACTGTATTTAGCTTTACAATGATTGTACAGGTTTCTGCAGCTGTAAGCAGTGATGTGTTCTTGCTCATGCAGGAGTATAATCTTGCGTGTGGCCTAACGACTAAATATTGACCATACAGGAGTATATCAGGAAGGATTCCTGTGGAATGAAGTGTCACAGCCGCCACTACTTCATCCTCTGTTCAAATATAATTAAGAAAGGAACAAAGAAGCTTATGATTAAACAGCTGACTAAAATGTGATCTTTAAATTGGCAGAAAGTGAGCGTGATGGTGAACGTCATGGTACGTCATATTGGGAGGAACGCAATATATTAGGTGTTGTGGGTGGAAGTGTTATTGCTGTATAAGGGCAATGTATTATTATTCTCTTATAAGAAGAGAAGAAATAAGCAATTTAATTTTCTCTTACTCTCTCGTAAGAAGTGAAGCAATAGACTTTAAGAAAAAGAGATATAATAAGCTGAGTTCGGAAGGGTAGCTTGCCTTAGGTTTTTGTGACGCAAAATAGAAGCGATTAACAAATGATTAATTGAGTATTAATTATTAAAATCTTAAAAAATATATTTATTTGATTTTTTAAAGAAACCTCTAACAGGAAAAAATTTGCACGAAAAAGGTAGTTCGGGAAACATGTTCATGATAAACGAGAAATTTTTTTTTAGCCCAAACTCACTTAAGAACTCAGTCTAAGAGTGGGTTCGACCTGAACATTTGGCTTGAGCAAATTGTTTCATGTAAATGAGATATGTCATTAACGAATGATTAATTAAATAAATTTGAAAAATAGATTTGTTTAATTTTTTAAAAAGCTTATATATATAGTTTTTTCTGAAACACACTGTTTGTTTAACAGTTTAGAAAGCGTGCTCACAAGAAATGAGAAAATTTGCTTGGCCAAGTAGCTCAATCAAACTTGGCCTAAGTCTAAGTCTAGCCATTGCCCTTCAACCCTTCAACTAACATCTCACCACTTTCTTGCCACACTTGGCATATAATGCGTCGTTAATACTCTAGGATGCTCCCAACATGACGTCAGAAAAAAAGAAATCCCATTGTCATAAACATAGTAGAATATACTCCTTTCGTTCTAAAATAAACAAAAAACTTAGTACATATATGACATATACTAGTACTATAAATCTGAACTGTCCAGATTCATAATACTGAAATATGTCACGTCCTATACTAGTTTTAGTTATTTTGGGATGGAGAAGGTAGAGCTCTACCATAGACCGAGGGTTGCTTGAGCTTGATCATTGAAGCTACTGTCTATTTTGATGGTCGATGCCTAAGTGGAATGGGAAAATAGGGTTCGAGATTCGGGGATACAGAATATATAGATCGGTGGACTTTTAACTCAAGTAGCTAGCTGAGTCAATGAAATCGCCACATAGGTGATCAACGTGGTGCACCCTAAAACAGGTGCCGGCAGGGCATTTTCTGTTCATTAGTTTTATAGTGATGGAGGACATTTTCTGTTCATCAGTTTTATAGTTAAGAGGACAAAATCTAGACGATGACAATAGTTAAAGCACACAATGTGAAGATTATGGGTACCGTATACCCACATGGCTAGCTTATCCGACTGACTATAGGGGATAGGTTATGATTCATGATTATGTAATCGGCTTAGAACTTAAGTATTACGTTACCTTGTGTAATAAGGAACGGCTTATAGTCCTGAGTCAGGAATATTATGGAGTCCTATATAGTATGTTGTTAGGTCTCCGACTTGTGACCCTATCCTCTAAACCTATATAAGGAGGATAGGACGTCCCTTGAGGGATAGATTGAAACAATAGCAATTAGCTAGGTTTTCTTCATACACAACCTGATCAGGAGATCAATAAACCACTCGGCAGATCTAATCCCCGAAACAGGAGTAGGGTATTACTTCTTTATAGAAGGCCTGAACCTGTCTAAATCTCTTTGTCAACTAACCCATCGTGTTTGGCACTTGATCGCTAACCCCAGTTTCTTATTGCCGAAATCAAATTTCGACAGTTGGCGCGCCAGGTAGGGGCTGCGTCAAGTTTTCTTCTTCATCTCGCCGACTAGCGCGATGGGATCTTCATCAGGCATCGACGACTTCGCCTTCCCCCTAGGTAGGTGTTCCGTTTCGGCAGCCTCGACTTCATCACCGACAAATTCGGCAAGATTTCTTTCCTTGACTCGGATTCGAACCAGTCGGAAGGGGAAAACCACTCAGTGTCATTCGGGTTACCAAATGACGCCGAGATCTACTACAATCTTATATCTTCCGAGTTGGAATCGATCCACTCGGGAGAATCTCCTTCATCATTGTCATGCTGCGGTCCAAGCTCCAGGGAGATCGCCATCATGATTCAACCACTCGGATCGTGCTCATCCACTGAGATCGCTGACTACATCAGCTCTTTCGACTTCAACGACCTCTACGACATCTCCACGGAGGAACTTAACGACTCCGACTTCGACAATGACTACGCTCCGCTATTCTTCAACGTCCTCATGGCCGAAGTAGTAGAGACCGACTCAGCCATGGCCCGCAGGGTTGCAGAAGAGGAACGAGCCAAGTTCGAAGAGGAGCGCAAGCGCAAAGAGGAAGAATTCAAGCGTAAGGAGGAGGAGCTCAAGTGAAAAGAAGACAATGACAAGAGAAAACGAGATCTGAGGGCGGCTGGGTGTTCCGCTCGCGAGGCCATACTCCAGACCCGGGTCGACAACACCAACATCTTCAGTACGCCCCAACAGAATACGGTCGCCGCTCTCACCCTCATTGACACTGTCATTGAAGTGGCACCCCCTGGCGTAACTCCAATTTTAGATAAAGTCAAAACTATTGTCGTAGCTACAGCATTACCCGGCGCTCCCACAGGCTCCGCGCGGAGAGCTACCGAGTCCATCGCCGAGACACTCGAGGGCGGCCGCCTACCGCCGATGCGATCTAAAGACTACCGGAGACCCGAGCTCAGCAAGACACCCGCCAAGACCAAAGACCCTTGTCATTACGCAATGTGGAAGCATCAAGATCAATCAGTCGACTCTCGTGAGAGAGGTCACGGCCGGCCATCTGTCCACGATCGGATTCGTTATGGCAATAACTCCAACTACCAGAGCAGCTCTCGAAGGCCCGTGCCGAGTGACTTGAGGGAGGTACTTGATCGGCGTCATCGCGAGCACAACAAGCCCTATCATGAAGACCGAAGGAGTTCACCCGACAACTATGACGATGGAGTACCTGCATTCACTTGGGACCTGCGTCGAGTGGATTGGCCGAGTGGATTCAAGCCCACTGGGATTGACAAGTATGACAGCAAAACCGACCCTGAGTCATGGTTAACCATTTACACCCTCGCCATCCGCGCAGCAGGAGGAGACAGCAAGGCTATGACAAACTACTTGCCCGTTGCTCTCGCCGACTCAACCAAGAACTGGCTCACAAGCCTACCAAGAGGTTCGATTGATTCGTGGGGCGAGCTTCGGGACTACTTCATCGCCAATTTTCAGGGCACTTTTGAAAGGCCCGGGACCCACTTCGATCTTTACAATGTGATTCAGAAGCCCGATGAGTCATTGAAAGATTACATTCGACGTTTTTCGGAGAAGCGAAACAAGATCCCTGACATCATCGATGATGTCATCATAGCCGCGTTCCAGAAAGGTGTCCCGCAGTGAGTTGCTGATCGGCAAATTCAGACGCAAGCCTCCAAGGACGGTCAAGAAGATGTTCGAGACAGCCAACTCCTACGCCAAATCGAACGATGCAATCAAAGCCTCACGGCAGGACAAGCATGACAAGCAATCCGGGAGTAGCTGGCGCCCCAAGAAAGATAATGGCAACGGCAATGGCAACGGCAATAACGGCCAAAAAGATCGTAAGCGTAAGCCCGAGGATCTAGTCGCCGCAACGTCTAACTACCAACAACAGCGTCCCCGAGTCACCGCATACGACAGGATCATGAATGCCCAATGCACTCATCACACGAATCACAAGCACGCGGCCAAAGATTGTTTCATCTACAAACAGTTCGCCGAGCAATATGCAACTCAACTACACCAAAAGCCGTCAGATGGAGCCGGCACGTCAGGAATCAAGAAGGACGACCTAGCTGGTGGCTCAGAGCCTTTCCAAGACCACAGGACCGAGTTAAACCACATTTTTGGAGGTCCGCTAGCGTATGAGTCGAAGAGGAAGCAGAAACTGACCGACAGGGAAATCAACGCAGTACAACCTGAAGTCCCACGTTACTTACGATGGTCGGAGGTGGCTATTACATTCAACCGCTCGGATCATCCTGACCGAGTGGTTCACCCGGGGCGGTATCCCCTGGTACTAGACCCGGTGGTTCGCAACGTCAAGCTCAAGCATGTCCTCATCGATGGTGGTAGCGCCCTTAACATCCTCTGCGCCAAGACTTTGGACGAGATGCAAATTCCGAGATCCGAATTGAAGCCGAGCTCAGCCCCTTTTCACGGAGTCATCCCAGGGCTGTCATCTACGCCACTCGGGCAAATTACCCTTCCGGTCACCTTCGGCACTCGGGAAAACTTCCAAACAAAGAACGTCAGCTTTGAAGTTGCCGACTTCGAAGCAGCTTATCATGCAATCATTGGATGACCTGCGCTTGCCAAGTTTATGGCTGTCCCGCACTACACCTACCTCATGATGAAGATGCTTGGTCCCAATGGAGTCATCTCCTTGCGCAGCGACGTCAAGCAAGCCTTCACCTGCGACAAGGAAAGCTGCGACATGGCCCAAACTCGTGAGAGATTACTCGGCCAGCAGGAGGTCCGACTAGCTGCATCAACCTCAGGCGAAGGCGAGATCCCAGCAAAGAAGATAGCCAAGTTGGGAGAAGGTGACGCCAAGACAAAGAAGATTCCCCTTGATCCCTCTGATCCTTCCAACACTGCTGTAATAGGCGCCGAGTTAGGTCCCAAATAGGAAAGCGCGCTCATCACCTTTCTACAAAACAATAAAGATATATTTGCTTGGAAACCGTCTGATATGCCTGATATTCCTAGGGAGGTGATTGAGCACTCATTAAATGTTAAAGAGGACGCAAAACCTATAAAACAATGACTCCGCCGTTTTGCCCAAGATCGAAGGGATGCTATCAAGGAAGAACTCACCAAGCTCTTGACGGCTGGATTAATCAAAGAAGTTTACCACCTCGACTGGTTGGCCAACCCGGTCCTAGTTCAGAAGAAGACAGGGCAATGGCGCATGTGTGTAGACTACACCGACCTTAATAAATCTTGTCCCAAGGATCCCTTTGGTTTGCCCCGTATTGATCAAGTCGTCGACTCAACAGCCGGCTGTGAGCTTTTGAGCTTCTTGGATTGTTACTCGGGATACCATCAAATCAGCCTAAAGGAATCCGACTGTCTGAAGACATCGTTCATTATCCCATTCAGAGCTTATTGTTACATCACGATGCCTTTCGACCTCAAGAACGCCAGAGCTACTTATCAGCATATGATCCAGAGATGCCTTTAGACTCAACTCAGGAGGAATGTGGAAGCTTACGTCGACAATATCGTCATCAACGCTATCCGGAATATGAAGCCCCCAAATACCCAGAAGGACGTCCAGAAGCTTACTGGTTGTATGACGGCACTAAGCCGCTTTGTTTCTTGACTTGGCGAATGAGGCATGTGTGAGCCCCCGGTTTTGTATACCGGAAACCCCATGTGTATTACAATACCATTCCCTGGATCAGTAGATGGTACACACATGGCACAGTTGTATATCTCAAGCTGACATCGTCATACAGGTCTTACAATATATTAATAATACAAGGATAGCCCAAATGGAACCCGAATAGACCAAGCATGGTCGATAGCAACACAAAATACCAAAACAACTAAATAAAGTAGCGGAAGCGAAGCAGCGGCGGTCCATCTTATCCCACACGCATCGACTGGTGAACCTAGGTCCCTATTCCACCGTCCTCGGTAACTCCTTGCCAGCATAGCACATGTACAGGTCGACACCAACACCTTTCTAAAAGATGTAAATAAGCAAGAGTGAGTACCAACCGTACTCAGCAAGCCACCACTACAGAATGCATATAATGTTCATAGGGGTTCAAGGATGGCTTGGTTTATTTGCATAAAGCTAGTTTTCACAAATTATTTCACAAACCTATCCCACAACAGTTTTAACTGAAAACCACGTTAAGTTGAAGTTATCATTAACCTGCGAGGGTTCATCCACCTTCCCCAAGCCT
>BDMV01000006.1:11614046-11625817 GCA_008326285.1 Oryza officinalis | reverse complement strand
AAATATATATATATATATATATATATATATATATATATATAATAAGATTCATAACGTTTGTATCATCCATTGTCTACCACGTCGGTTTAGCTTTTCCAAAGCGTTCATCGAATGTCCTTATGTCCGCGTCTAAAACGAGCCTTGTTTGGGTTTTTTTTTTGTCTTGGAACAAGATCAAATTGATTGGATCCATCAATTCTTCCCATCTCCTACACGGATTCTGTTCCCTCATCTATTCTCTTGTATTGGAGACCATGCACGTCTCTATCGGCAATTATCACACTACTTAAGTATAGCTGCTATTCTTGATATATAGCGTATCATATGAAAAGAGTAATAGAAAATAAACATGTTTTTAATTGTTATTTATAAAAGAGTGCACTGTGGCTCTATTTTCTCTAGACTTGACCTTGCGAGGCAGTGTAGAATTTGATTGATTCTATTATTTGTTGCAAGAATGAGATTGAAAAAGTATTTCAGATTATAATCCAATTTTTTTGGATAAAACAGGCATTGGAAAGGCTGCCATCATCGATGTTGGGCCATTACATCGAAGATGTTTAAATTTTCCTTATGATATCTTAGCTACAATGATCGATACAGATATTATCGATAATTGATATGGTCAAGTATGGAAAGAGTATATTGTCATTGGATGTTTTTCACCCATGCATTGCATGGGTATTTTTGCTAGTTGTATTTTAAAAAGTAAAACACTTCAAGGATTCTATATGTTTTTATTTTTTCTTTTCTCGTCGGGACAGCAAAGACACATTGGCCAGATTTTATAAAGAACAAAACGAAGGTACACAATAAGCATAGATGAATTTACTGAGTAAAAATAACTTAACGTACATCATATCCGACCAAACACATAAAAGGCCAAACAAACTACCTTGGATTATTCGCCTCCATAGCTTAATAGTGATCGATCTAAATAATATAAAATAATATAGCAGAAGAAATTTCTAATAAAATGTTTAATTTAATTAGCTAACTAACACTATACTCCCTCCGACACACCCGTACTAGTAGAAGTTGGAGGTTTGATGCCATACCTTCACGTGTTGACAGCAGCTAGCTACTGCTTCCTTGATCGATCGATCGCTCGTGGCTGCCTCGCCGATAGATTTGGCTCCGCCTAGGCAGGCCTGTGCTTATTTATTGGAACTCCTCGTCGTCGTGGGCTGAACGAGCTGATTACCAAGCAGATGGGAATTGGATATGGAATAGGACAGCTAGTTGGTGTACACGTTTACGTTTTGTAGTGCAGTGCGTGTGAAATTCGGACTCGACAATATCACTACTACAAAAATGATTTTCCTGGACGAGGCCTCCGATAGATTCCAGACGGGCCATAAGTGGCCGCGCCTGGAAAAACCGAGGCGGCATTATCCCGTGCGGTCCACTTAAGCGACCGCACGGGAAAATCCATATTTCCGTGCGGTCCCTTAAGTGGACCGCACGGGATAATACCGCACTATTCCATGCGGCCCACTTAAGGGACCGCACGGAAATATGAATTTTCCCGTGCGGTCCACTTAAGGCGCCCGCACGGAAAGGGCCCGCTACTGTTGGACAATGTGACATTTTCAGTATTTTTCCTACTTATTTTCTTTCTCCTCTTCTTTATAATGCTATAATTTATATTGTGGGCTAGATAAAATAAAGTGGATTTTTGTGGAGACATATAAAAACACCTAGTTTCCATTTTCCTTGGTTTCACACAAAAATTCCTTATATTTTATTCTCAGCAAAATAAAGAAAATCGGCCTGTCCGAAATTAGATTGAATTTTTAGGGGGTCAAAACTAATAAAATAAATTATGGAAAAATTATATTAATTCATTATAAATAAGATAGTATTTTAATAAATTATGTTCCTTATACACTTTCATATAATTTAATGCATTTTTGGATGAGGTACGAGTTTTGCCGATTAGGGTTTAGGGTTTAGGGTTTTGACCAATTTAATTGGGGATCTAGATGTAAAGATAAAATCATGCCAAAATTCAAGTGAGTCTAACCTATTGAGTAGCATCCACATGAATTTTTCCATGATTTTATCTTACACCAATTAGTTTTAACAATTCACTAAAGCTTATCTTTGAGTCTGTCGTCAAACAGTCATAACTCGAGTGTCCTTCGATAAAAGAACCATATCTTTTTCATACGGATTCGAAATCAGACATATAATATATCCACGGACATCTACAGAAAAAGTTACATCCGTTGCTCCCCAGCTTTGCCGGGTTCGGGTGTGCCGGCGCATCCGCCTCCATCGACGGCCGTCTCCACCGACTGCCACCTCCACCACCACCGCCTCCTCCACGGCCGCCGCCGCCGCCTCCACCTACTGCCACCTACCGCCACCGACGACGACGACAATTTATTTGTAAATTTAATTGTACAAAAAAATTAGTTGGGAAGTATATATGTGAAATTAATTTTGTGTTATTTGTGATGTGAAATTAATTTTGTGTTATTTGGGAAGTATATACGACGGCCGGATCCGCGCCGCCGCCGGGATAGCTATGGTTTTTATTTTTTTTTGAATTTTTTTTTCCGTGCGGTCGACTTAACGCGACCGCACGGGTAAATCGATTATCCCGTGCGGTCGGCTTAAGCGGCCCGCACGGGATAATGGATCTTTCCGTGCGGGCCGCTTAAGCCAACCGCACGGGATAATCGATTTACCCGTGCGGTTGGGCCGCCCGCACGCGAAAATGGTCTTTTTCCAGACCTTCTCGCGCGTGCGGGCAGGCCTTCCGCACGGAAAGATGCCTTTCGGCCCGCACGGAATAACCGTTTCTGTAGTAGTGTATGTAGTCGCTCGCTCAGTTAGGAGTTGAAAACCACCGTATCTTAATCTTAACTACTTAAAAACTTTGTATCTTTCTGATCATCACACGCGATTTTGATCCGTTGTCCGACTTCACACGCGATCAAAACGAAGCAGTGACGACGTCCACACGCCCGGCTACGTCCGTTCCTCTTCTTCTTCCTCGGTTCAGGCCGAGCTGACAAAGAAAGAGGGGGCGCAAGACATCGGTGTTCGGTGGCATAATGGCGACGACGGAGGCGCCTCGACACGTTCCCGAACACGGCACGATGGAGGAAGTCAACAGTTGGCGTGGGAAGCGAGAGAAGAGTTGGGAACGCCTGCGGCAAGAACTCAATCCAGCAAGAGAGAAAAAACTCCGGGGTGGCTTGAGAAAAAACTTATTTCTATATTATTCATAAAAGAGTTTTTTTTACTGGAAAACAGTAGGGGAGGCCCCTACAATATATTAATTTTCTTGAAATTTAAATAGTTCATGTACGGCTGCAAAAGATTATGAATGAACATTATATTTTTTTACTAATAGTTTCAATACTAAAAATTAATTATAAGAAATTACATACATATATTCTCCAATCTAATATTTTTTCCATTACTTATTATTTTCTTAATTTAATAATAAAAATATGAAATATGAAAAAAAAAGAGAAATGTATCAAGTGATTAAAGGAACTCATCAGTCCGAGATATACCATTAGAACATTATCTTCAAAAGAAGGATAACATATGTACAACATGAAGGATTCAAGATGGAGGCATCACAATCTCAGGTGTCAGGTTATCTGGTAGATCTTCCCCTGGATTGTGGATGGTGGTAGTTCCTCGTTCCATGTTATAAACATATAATCCCTTATCTTTAGGTCTCACAAAGTAAATGCAGTTCCTCTTCAATCCAACATCTTCTGCATTGAGTGATGCTCCAAAGCCAGTACAGTCAACCAAAAATGCCTTGTTATCAATTGTGCTAACTTTCATCCAAATTCTTTCACATAAATTGAGTTTGTGAACTTCAATTTGCACAACCTTCTCAACACATTCAATTGGATGTTTGAATGACAACTTGAACAACTCTCCATCTGATTCCAACAAGCAACGAGTATAAAATATGCACTGGTAACTTGGATCTGGTGCAGCCTTAACCGGCGTAGTTGTAAATGTTGGCTTTGGCAAGAACTCAAGTGTCAAAATTGCCTTATCATTATTTAAATATCCATGGAATCTCCCCCCAACAGACGTAAGGTGCTTCACAGTTGAAATGACATTTTGACGGTCTTCTCTCGTACTAATCATACTTGATTGGTACTTATGCTTGAACCATACATCTCCTTTAGGACGGCAATACCAGAATATTGTGTTCTTGCAATTTACTACTAGCACAATACAGTTTGGATCAGAAGGTTTATGTGATAGCGAGCACGTGACCTTATTTCTATTTGTAAGAAAATTATCTTCATCAAAGGGTAGGTTGATCTTTTGATCTGTAATGGGACTCCATAGGAAAGTTTCATGCGAATCAAAGTGCACCATAAGCAACCAGCCTTGTGCTGTTATCCAATATAAGTGGTTAACGAATCCATCCACTCTTTTGGCTAGCAAATCTCGTTTAGCTATATTATAGAAGAAAAGAGTGTAATATTCCTCCTGATCATCGCTGTCATCACCTTCCTCTGTTCCAGCGTCATCGCTTCCATCATAATCTCCTTCGCCCTTGTGATCATCTTCCTCCCCAAGGTCACCATCATCCTTATCGTTATCAACGTTATCTTCATCCAGTGAATTTTCATCCTCTTGATCTAATTCTTCATCTTCATCATCTATAGGATAATATTCATCCGCGGTGTTGTCCTCGTCGTATATACCATCAATGTGGTAAACAACCAACATTAGCACTGGGGCAAACTTAGGATCCAGAACAGCTAGATGTTCTTGGTCTTCCTTACTATTCTCTATACTGTGAGCTAGCATCTTTTTTATCCCTGTGACAGTGCTGCAGAAATTGAAAGGTTAGACTGCTCTTTTTTTAAAAAACAGGAACTGCCATGAGGCATTGCTAATATCATTGAATAAATAAGAGGGTTAGACTACACGCTCTTGCTAACAACAAGGTTGAATTGAAAAAAACTGTACGATTCTACTCAATGAAAAAAATGACGTCCATAAAAAAAGACCGGTTCGACACCACGCAACACGAAAAGTAACCTGTCCGATTCCAGGTCCATAAAAAAAGGCAAAAAAACCGTCCGATTCAAGAAGAAAGAACCTGTCGTCTGTACCAAAATATCCAATTCAGCACCACCATAATGCCAATAAAATTGTCTGATTTATATATATATATATATATATATATATATATATATATAAAATAAGATTCATAACGTTTGTATCATCCATTGTCTACCACGTCGGTTTAGCTTTTCCAAAGCGTTCATCGAATGTCCTTATGTCCGCGTCTAAAACGAGCCTTGTTTGGGTTTTTTTTTTGTCTTGGAACAAGATCAAATTGATTGGATCCATCAATTCTTCCCATCTCCTACACGGATTCTGTTCCCTCATCTATTCTCTTGTATTGGAGACCATGCACGTCTCTATCGGCAATTATCACACTACTTAAGTATAGCTGCTATTCTTGATATATAGCGTATCATATGAAAAGAGTAATAGAAAATAAACATGTTTTTAATTGTTATTTATAAAAGAGTGCACTGTGGCTCTATTTTCTCTAGACTTGACCTTGCGAGGCAGTGTAGAATTTGATTGATTCTATTATTTGTTGCAAGAATGAGATTGAAAAAGTATTTCAGATTATAATCCAATTTTTTTGGATAAAACAGGCATTGGAAAGGCTGCCATCATCGATGTTGGGCCATTACATCGAAGATGTTTAAATTTTCCTTATGATATCTTAGCTACAATGATCGATACAGATATTATCGATAATTGATATGGTTATGTATGGAAAGAGTATATTGTCATTGGATGTTTTTCACCCATGCATTGCATGGGTATTTTTGCTAGTTGTATTTTAAAAAGTAAAACACTTCAAGGATTCTATATGTTTTTATTTTTTCTTTTCTCGTCGGGACAGCAAAGACACATTGGCCAGATTTTATAAAGAACAAAACGAAGGTACACAATAAACATAGATGAATTTACTGAGTAAAAATAACTTAACGTACATCATATCCGACCAAACACATAAAAGGCCAAACAAACTACCTTGGATTATTCGCCTCCATAGCTTAATAGTGATCGATCTAAATAATATAAAATAATATAGCAGAAGAAATTTCTAATAAAATGTTTAATTTAATTAGCTAACTAACACTATACTCCCTCCGACACACCCGTACTAGTAGAAGTTGGAGGTTTGATGCCATACCTTCACGTGTTGACAGCAGCTAGCTACTGCTTCCTTGATCGATCGATCGCTCGTGGCTGCCTCGCCGATAGATTTGGCTCCGCCTAGGCTGGCCTGTGCTTATTTATTGGAACTCCTCGTCGTCGTGGGCTGAACGAGCTGATTACCAAGCAGATGGGAATTGGATATGGAATAGGACAGCTAGTTGGTGTACACGTTTACGTTTTGTAGTGCAGTGCGTGTGAAATTCGGACTCGACTATATCACTACTACAAAAACGATTTTCCTGGACGAGGCCTCCGATAGATTCCAGACGGGCCATAAGTGGCCGCGCCTGAAAAAACCGATGCGGCATTATCCCGTGCGGTCCACTTAAGCGACCGCACGGGAAAATCCATATTTCCGTGCGGTCCCTTAAGTGGACCGCACGGGATAATACCGCACTATTCCATGCGGCCCACTTAAGGGACCGCACGGAAATATGAATTTTCCCGTGCGGTCCACTTAAGGCGCCCGCACGGAAAGGGCCCGCTACTGTTGGACAATGTGACATTTTCAGTATTTTTCCTACTTATTTTCTTTCTCCTCTTCTTTATAATGCTATAATTTATATTGTGGGCTAGATAAAATAAAGTGGATTTTTGTGGAGACATATAAAAACACCTAGTTTCCATTTTCCTTGGTTTCACACAAAAATTCCTTATATTTTATTCTCAGCAAAATAAAGAAAATCGGCCTGTCCGAAATTAGATTGAATTTTTAGGGGGTCAAAACTAATAAAATAAATTATGGAAAAATTATATTAATTCATTATAAATAAGATAGTATTTTAATAAATTATGTTCCTTATACACTTTCATATAATTTAATGCATTTTTGGATGAGGTACGAGTTTTGCCGATTAGGGTTTAGGGTTTAGGGTTTTGACCAATTTAATTGGGGATCTAGATGTAAAGATAAAATCATGCCAAAATTCAAGTGAGTCTAACCTATTGAGTAGCATCCACATGAATTTTTCCATGATTTTATCTTACACCAATTAGTTTTAACAATTCACTAAAGCTTATCTTTGAGTCTGTCGTCAAACAGTCATAACTCGAGTGTCCTTCGATAAAAGAACCATATCTTTTTCATACGGATTCGAAATCAGACATATAATATATCCACGGACATCTACAGAAAAAGTTACATCCGTTGCTCCCCAGCTTTGCCGGGTTCGGGTGTGCCGGCGCATCCGCCTCCATCGACGGCCGTCTCCACCGACTGCCACCTCCACCACCACCGCCTCCTCCACGGCCGCCGCCGCCGCCTCCACCTACTGCCACCTACCGCCACCGACGACGACGACAATTTATTTGTAAATTTAATTGTACAAAAAAATTAGTTGGGAAGTATATATGTGAAATTAATTTTGTGTTATTTGTGATGTGAAATTAATTTTGTGTTATTTGGGAAGTATATACGACGGCCGGATCCGCGCCGCCGCCGGGATAGCTATGGTTTTTATTTTTTTTTGAATTTTTTTTTCCGTGCGGTCGACTTAACGCGACCGCACGGGTAAATCGATTATCCCGTGCGGTCGGCTTAAGCGGCCCGCACGGGATAATGGATCTTTCCGTGCGGGCCGCTTAAGCCAACCGCACGGGATAATCGATTTACCCGTGCGGTTGGGCCGCCCGCACGCGAAAATGGTCTTTTTCCAGACCTTCTCGCGCGTGCGGGCAGGCCTTCCGCACGGAAAGATGCCTTTCGGCCCGCACGGAATAACCGTTTCTGTAGTAGTGTATGTAGTCGCTCGCTCAGTTAGGAGTTGAAAACCACCGTATCTTAATCTTAACTACTTAAAAACTTTGTATCTTTCTGATCATCACACGCGATTTTGATCCGTTGTCCGACTTCACACGCGATCAAAACGAAGCAGTGACGACGTCCACACGCCCGGCTACGTCCGTTCCTCTTCTTCTTCCTCGGTTCAGGCCGAGCTGACAAAGAAAGAGGGGGCGCAAGACATCGGTGTTCGGTGGCATAATGGCGACGACGGAGGCGCCTCGACACGTTCCCGAACACGGCACGATGGAGGAAGTCAACAGTTGGCGTGGGAAGCGAGAGAAGAGTTGGGAACGCCTGCGGCAAGAACTCAATCCAGCAAGAGAGAAAAAACTCCGGGGTGGCTTGAGAAAAAACTTATTTCTATATTATTCATAAAAGAGTTTTTTTTACTGGAAAACAGTAGGGGAGGCCCCTACAATATATTAATTTTCTTGAAATTTAAATAGTTCATGTACGGCTGCAAAAGATTATGAATGAACATTATATTTTTTTACTAATAGTTTCAATACTAAAAATTAATTATAAGAAATTACATACATATATTCTCCAATCTAATATTTTTTCCATTACTTATTATTTTCTTAATTTAATAATAAAAATATGAAATATGAAAAAAAAAGAGAAATGTATCAAGTGATTAAAGGAACTCATCAGTCCGAGATATACCATTAGAACATTATCTTCAAAAGAAGGATAACATATGTACAACATGAAGGATTCAAGATGGAGGCATCACAATCTCAGGTGTCAGGTTATCTGGTAGATCTTCCCCTGGATTGTGGATGGTGGTAGTTCCTCGTTCCATGTTATAAACATATAATCCCTTATCTTTAGGTCTCACAAAGTAAATGCAGTTCCTCTTCAATCCAACATCTTCTGCATTGAGTGATGCTCCAAAGCCAGTACAGTCAACCAAAAATGCCTTGTTATCAATTGTGCTAACTTTCATCCAAATTCTTTCACATAAATTGAGTTTGTGAACTTCAATTTGCACAACCTTCTCAACACATTCAATTGGATGTTTGAATGACAACTTGAACAACTCTCCATCTGATTCCAACAAGCAACGAGTATAAAATATGCACTGGTAACTTGGATCTGGTGCAGCCTTAACCGGCGTAGTTGTAAATGTTGGCTTTGGCAAGAACTCAAGTGTCAAAATTGCCTTATCATTATTTAAATATCCATGGAATCTCCCCCCAACAGACGTAAGGTGCTTCACAGTTGAAATGACATTTTGACGGTCTTCTCTCGTACTAATCATACTTGATTGGTACTTATGCTTGAACCATACATCTCCTTTAGGACGGCAATACCAGAATATTGTGTTCTTGCAATTTACTACTAGCACAATACAGTTTGGATCAGAAGGTTTATGTGATAGCGAGCACGTGACCTTATTTCTATTTGTAAGAAAATTATCTTCATCAAAGGGTAGGTTGATCTTTTGATCTGTAATGGGACTCCATAGGAAAGTTTCATGCGAATCAAAGTGCACCATAAGCAACCAGCCTTGTGCTGTTATCCAATATAAGTGGTTAACGAATCCATCCACTCTTTTGGCTAGCAAATCTCGTTTAGCTATATTATAGAAGAAAAGAGTGTAATATTCCTCCTGATCATCGCTGTCATCACCTTCCTCTGTTCCAGCGTCATCGCTTCCATCATAGTCTCCTTCGCCCTTGTGATCATCTTCCTCCCCAAGGTCACCATCATCCTTATCGTTATCAACGTTATCTTCATCCAGTGAATTTTCATCCTCTTGATCTAATTCTTCATCTTCATCATCTATAGGATAATATTCATCCGCGGTGTTGTCCTCGTCGTATATACCATCAATGTGGTAAACAACCAACATTAGCACTGGGGCAAACTTAGGATCCAGAACAGCTAGATGTTCTTGGTCTTCCTTACTATTCTCTATACTGTGAGCTAGCATCTTTTTTATCCCTGTGACAGTGCTGCAGAAATTGAAAGGTTAGACTGCTCTTTTTTAAAAAAACAGGAACTGCCATGAGGCATTGCTAAGATCATTGAATAAATAAGAGGGTTAGACTACACGCTCTTGCTAACAACAAGGTTGAATTGAAAAAAACTGTACGATTCTACTCAATGAAAAAAATGACGTCCATAAAAAAAGACCGGTTCGACACCACGCAACACGAAAAGTAACCTGTCCAATTCCAGGTCCATAAAAAAAGGCAAAAAAACCGTCCGATTCAAGAAGAAAGAATCTGTCGTCTGTACCAAAATATCCAATTCAGCACCACCATAATGCCAAAAAAATTGTCTGATTTCAATATATATATATATATATATATATATATATATAAAATAAGATTCATAACGTTTGTATCATCCATTGTCTACCACGTCGGTTTAGCTTTTCCAAAGCGTTCATCGAATGTCCTTATGTCCGCATCTAAAACGAGCCTTGTTTGGGTTTTTTTTTGTCTTGGAACAAGATCAAATTGATTGGATCCATCAATTCTTCCCATCTCCTACACGGATTCTGTTCCCTCATCTATTCTCTTGTATTGGAGACCATGCACGTCTCTATCGGCAATTATCACACTACTTAAGTATAGCTGCTATTCTTGATATATAGCGTATCATATGAAAAGAGTAATAGAAAATAAACATGTTTTTAATTGTTATTTATAAAAGAGTGCACTGTGGCTCTATTTTCTCTAGACTTGACCTTGCGAGGCAGTGTAGAATTTGATTGATTCTATTATTTGTTGCAAGAATGAGATTGAAAAAGTATTTCAGATTATAATCCAATTTTTTTGGATAAAACAGGCATTGGAAAGGCTGCCATCATCGATGTTGGGCCATTACATCGAAGATTATTAAATTTTCCTTATGATATCTTAGCTACAATGATCGATACAGATATTATCGATAATTGATATGGTTATGTATGGAAAGAGTATATTGTCATTGGATGTTTTTCACCCATGCATTGCATGGGTATTTTTGCTAGTTGTATTTTAAAAAGTAAAACACTTCAAGGATTCTATATGTTTTTATTTTTTCTTTTCTCGTCGGGACAGCAAAGACACATTGGCCAGATTTTATAAAGAACAAAACGAAGGTACACAATAAACATAGATGAATTTACTGAGTAAAAATAACTTAACGTACATCATATCCGACCAAACACATAAAAGGCCAAACAAACTACCTTGGATTATTCGCCTCCATAGCTTAATAGTGATCGATCTAAATAATATAAAATAATATAGCAGAAGAAATTTCTAATAAAATGTTTAATTTAATTAGCTAACTAACACTATACTCCCTCCGACACACCCGTACTAGTAGAAGTTGGAGGTTTGATGCCATACCTTCACGTGTTGACAGCAGCTAGCTACTGCTTCCTTGATCGATCGATCGCTCGTGGCTGCCTCGCCGATAGATTTGGCTCCGCCTAGGCTGGCCTGTGCTTATTTATTGGAACTCCTCGTCGTCGTGGGCTGAACGAGCTGATTACCAAGCAGATGGGAATTGGATATGGAATAGGACAGCTAGTTGGTGTACACGTTTACGTTTTGTAGTGCAGTGCGTGTGAAATTCGGACTCGACAATATCACTACTACAAAAACGATTTTCCTGGACGAGGCCTCCGATAGATTCCAGACGGGCCATAAGTGGCCGCGCCTGGAAAAACCGATGCGGCATTATCCCGTGCGGTCCACTTAAGCGACCGCACGGGAAAATCCATATTTCCGTGCGGTCC
>BDMV01000006.1:11596866-11612623 GCA_008326285.1 Oryza officinalis | reverse complement strand
TACTTGAGGTTATAATATAATGGAATTGACAAAATAGATCTAATCCCATCGGCCCATGTTAATGTGTTTACGATAATTTAATGGAATTGGCCGATGAGGGTTGCATAAAGATAAATACACTAGCTAATACCGTAGTGCGAACTTATACAAGTCAATCAGCCAATATAAATACACTAATCACAGGGAAATCCTGAGAATACCCTGTAATAAATATATTTATATTTACCGATCTGCTTGCATAAGTGGCAAATACATGCAAAAACATAAATGATCACATGCATTTGGTAAAACTGGCTAAAACCCCAATGTTATCCTTAATTACGATCGAAAAACAGGCTTTGAGTTAAACCTCGAAACACGACTAAGGTCGATAGCAACTCAGAGTGTAGATCGAGAGTTAACATAAAGAAAATCAAGTCGTCGATCGCTTTTGGGGATGGTAGATGCCTTAGGTAATCTTAGACGAGCAAGCTAATTCGACTATCGTCGGCAATAAACCCTAAAACGAGTTAATCGCTGGCAAGACAGAATTAGGAAGCCACATAGAGATTAGCTAACACATGGTAAACGACGATCACATCGCCAGGGCTTAACGTGCCTAAAGCGACACGCTAGCCCCGACGATGTAGATCGTCGGGTACGAGTTCTTACCTCTGCTCTGGGCAAGCAAGAACTCGCCGGAAACTAACCTCTTGCAAGGGTTGGCGATGCACCGAAAGTAGATTAAACTGTCTTTGATTGATTGTGATTGTGAGAGAGAGCTTCTATGTACAAGCTACCGGGATATTTATACCGGAGATTACAACATGGTCCGTGTAGGACACGATCTTATCTCTAACTAACAAATAAGTCTCTGCGGCAGACTCTTGCCAAAAATTAGATCTAAACCTACTTAATTTACAAGATACAATTGCCTAAAACCGAGCCTTATTTCTATTTGGCAAACACCTTGAAGCTTATCTCGAGCCCAAACCAAGCCCATGCGAACTCTATCAACTTCCTAGCTCTATCGGCCGATGGCTATATTGAATCCGTATCGGCCGATACGCCCTTTTTGCTAGAGCCTCTTCAGTCCGATACGCTTACCGAGTCCGATACCTGACTTGGTCCGACTCCAACTTGGCCCTTCTTCTTTGCGTCGGTTTTCTCTTTTCTCTCTGAGTAGATTACGAAAATCTGCTGTTAACAGCGATATAAATACAAAGCCCCCCGGGGGTACGGGATCATCGAATCATAGTGTAAGTAACTATCATAGTAGAGGCAATTCGGAGGACTTTGAAGACAACTCGCCGATTAGATCTCATCGAGACGTTCTCGGCGGGGATCTTGTCAGTACTTGATACTTTCCGTTGTTCTCTATTGTAATCTCTGTGGTTCTCGTCATAAGTCCAAATAAACTAGAGTATGGCTATTACCTTACGAGGGGCCTAAACCAGTATAATCCTTGTCTTTTGTGTACTTGATGTCGTTTCGTGTAGATCCTTGCTCCAATGTACCCAAATACCCTCAGAATACGGTCTACGGATATAACCCGTCGACAGAAACGACATGTATTTATTAATTAGGCATACTTAATTTTCTTTTATATAATTTTAGGAAAGATTGATTAGAGTCCAGTTTGGGCTTGTAATTTTTATTTTATATTTAGGAAAGTTAGTGTCATGTTCGATATGGACTAGTTTTTGTTCATAGGTATAAATATGTACACCCAGGGTCTTGTAAAACAACAACAGTTCAATATACACTTTCGGCGCATCGCCACCTTTTTGTTTTTACTTTCTGATGAGTTCTTGTCTCGAGTTGGGCTGCATTGGTTTCGATCTCCGACAAGAGGTAAGACTTGTCATGGCGGGTTGTATCGGCGAGATTAGGGCTTACATCGCTTTCAACACTCTAATCTAGTTTATGCATCTGCCTATTTATGATATATCTTAGCTAATCTAAGTCGATGGATTTGTTTACTTGTATCGGCCAAGCCTTTTTAAGGTTTTTGTTGGTATTGGCTAAAAAATTCTTGTCGATTTAGATTAGTTAGGGTATCTACCACCCTGAAAAACAATGAAAGGTTCGACTGTTGATACTTTATGCTTTCCTTCATACTTAGTTCTACATCAATTGGGTTTGACATACTAGGTCGTGCTTAAAATCATAAAAAGTAACATGCCTCTTGATTGCCAATAGGAGTAGTATCGGGGTTTCAGCCGATCTTACTTGGTATAACTGTTTCGTTTTAAGATTGCATGTTATCTTTGACCCAATGTGTTATATCTATCATCTTATATAAGTTAATCAACTCTTTAAATCTATTAAACTTGTCATCAGAATGGCACTGTCTCGGTTAGGTCTGATCTATTGAGACTATAGCTTGTTTAACAGATTTAATTGAGGTCAATATTCTTATATAAGGCTGTATCGGAGCTATAGCTGATACGTTATCTTTTGGTACTCGAATTGCTTCATCGGCTATGATATAAGTCCATATAATTATTAATTCATCTGATCTTTATTATTAGCAACTAATATTGTCTCGGTTATGTCCGATCTATCGTAGTTGCTAGTATATAAGAAAAAAATTGAATTGGTAATTACATGTTATTTATCTCTACAGTCTATCGGGGTAGCCTTGAGTTTAACCTAAATTTATCTGTATATCGGCAAGTATCTAAATCATATAATCGTGTAACAATTGACCTTAATATTATCAATCTTATGCCGCATCAATTGGGTACGACCTATAGGATTGATTTTGTTAAAGAAAAGTTGTTTATGATTATGTTCAATTTAGATCTAGTCTATGAACATCATCTTTTACAACTCATAGCCGATTCATTCGTGCATTGGCTGATACGATATGACATCGGACTATCAGCGATCGATATCGTCTTCTAACATTTGCTTTTGTCTATCTTGTCTGTTGCAGGATCAAACCAACTGAAACGCTCTAAACGCTAAACTTTTGGACTTACACTGAAGTAAAGCAAATCTTCCAAGCCGCCGTGTTTTGCATCAACATGCTTTTGGCATGCTCGGTGGGACCATCAAGACTTTCATCATGTCTGAAATCAATGATGAAAACATCATCCCAGTCACTGTTGATAAGCTGTCCGACGAACAGAAGGCCCAAATGGAACAACTGGTTCAAGAATTTCAGAAGATGTATTTGGAATCCTTCAACGTTACTTGGCAAGGAACAGTAGTACAAAAATCCAAGATTATCATGCCAAAGCCTGAAGGAGAAGAAAGCAAAGGTACTAAAGAAAAAATTCAGACAAAACCTAAAGGAGAACCATCTTTGATAAGTTTGCAAGACACGATCGATTCTATAGTTCATCATGCTTTGATTAATTAATCTGGGGTGTTGGTCAATACACTGACAAATATGATCAAAAAAGTGGTGGATGGGACTATAACTGACGAAAAAGCCAAGGAACATATTTATTTTCCCATAATGTATTTTCACCATATCGGACAGTTAAAAATGAAATCCCAGAGACAAAGTATGCAGCAGGTCCTAGTTCTTCAATGGTGGTTACTGATCAAGTTCAAGATCAACATCGGCCGATGTATGGGGGTCAATATTTTCAATAATCGGTTTAAGGAAAACAGCCGATTGGAAATATGATGACGCACCAGCCGATGCAAGAATAGTTGATTAGGGGGCAACCAATCAGACCGCAGTTTACACATGAAGTTCCTCAAAATTATCAGCCTCAGCAAAGTCCACGACATCAATATGCAGGCCAATATTTTCAGTCTAACATCAACGACAGCCATCACCTCATCAATATCGACATGAAGAAGCCAATCAATATCAACATCAGATAGATCAATTTGTCCAAAGGCCTCCACAACAGTTTGGGGACAATGGTAATCGAGAGTGGGCCGATATGATCGCTGAAGTTATGAGAGAACAATTTGGCTTGAAACCTAGGGATGATGGGATTATGTATCGGCATCTGTATCCGGAGAGTTTTGATAGAGTACCTCTACCAAACAGTTACAGGATTCTTGATTTTTTGAAAATTTCAAGACAAGACAATATTTCAACAGTTGAGCATGTCAGCCCATTTCTAGCGCAATGTGGGAGGCATCGGCTACCGAGGCTTTAAGAGTTAGATTTTTTCCATTATCATTATCTGGATCGGCATTTACATGGTTCTCTTCGCTACGCCTAATTCTGTCGGAGGGTGGGCTGATTTGGAGAAACAATTTCATAAATATTTTTTTGCTGGAGTTCAGGAGATGAAATTATCTGATTTTACATTGATTAAGCATAGATCTGATGAATTGGTGATAGATTTTATCCAAAGATTCAGAGACATAAGGAGTAGATGTTATAGTCAGGTTTTGGCCGATTCTCAGTTAGCCGATTTGGCATTCTAGGGATTGTTAGGGCCAATTAAAGATAAATTTTCTTCACAAGACTTTGAAAGTTTGGCTCAATTGGTGCAGAAGATATCATCTCATGAACAACGATTTCAGGAATCCAAGAAGGTAAGGCTTACCAGAAAAGCTAATAATGTCAATAATATTTATTATGATTCTGATTCAGACTAGGAAGAAGATCTAGAAATTCGCTTGGTAGAGTGGGCTCGAAACAAAAAGATAGTTGTTTGCTAATGGGTCAAAGATAATGGAATAAAAGAAAGGTATGATTTTGATATCAATAAAGCCGATAGAATCTTTGATCTTTTATTACAAGAAGAGTAGATTGTGTTGCTGCAAAATCATGTGATTCCATCGGTTGAGGGGTTGAAGAAGAGAAAATATTACAAGTGGCATAATGCAGGGTCACATTATACAAATGAATGCAAGGTTTTCAGACAACAAATACAATCAGCTGTGGAGCAAGGGAGGATTAAATTTGATGATAGCAAGAGGCTGATGAAGATTGATGGGCATCCTTTTCCGGTGAACATGGTTTATCCAACGAGATCTATAGACAAAGCCGATAGAAGAAATTATTGGGCTGGAATTAATTCAACTAGTTTGATCAACAAGTACCAGAGGAGGCATGAAAAAGAGATATAAAATTATCATGAAGAAGAAAGATCTTATTTTGATCTACACTAGGATTGTGAGTTTTTTCAGTTCTGTTGGAATAAAGGGATGAGATTGCCTTCAATCTGTCACGCCCGGAAATTCAGTACCAGAATTTCCGAAACTGAATGTGTATTAAAACCCCTGTCCAGGACCAGCCAGGGTACACAGACGACAATGTTGACATACAGATCCACGTCTTACAAACACAGTAAAAGTCTTACAGAAATGCAGCGGAAAGACGAAAAGACAAACTAAACTAGAACGGGCTCTTGCAGCGGGCTGGCACCATTCCACAGGCATCCTCGACGACGGACGAAACCTACTCCTCTGAGAAACCTCCATCGGACGCATACTCCTCTTCTGGTGTGGGGAAAAATTAAGCAAGGCTGAGTACTATCCACGGTACTCAACAAGTCATGCCGGAAAAGGAGGCATGATGCAAGATATTCCAAAGGAAGGCAGGGGTTTATTTGCATAAAGTAAGCATTTAAAAGAAACAGTAGTTGAAAACAGTAGTAAAACGTTGAATTAATTGAGCAATATTAACCATCACTGTCCAACGCTACACCATGTTGCGACCGGCCCAAACCATCCACCTGAACTAAACCAGTTCCAGTAATTCCAATTATTAAGAAAGTGAGACTAATCACGGTGAATCTGGTTGATCGCCCATAACCGCGGGCACGGCTATTCGAATAGTTCTACTCTGATCAGAGGTGTACATCTGTACCCACAAGACACAGCCTCAACATCATGTCAACCATGCGTCGCGATACTGGAAAGTACCCGAATAGAGACTATGACAGGACCCTTCGCATAACCCCCTCTAATCAGTCGTACCACACCACAGGTTTCGCCCCCACCTTTATGTCCAAGGTAGGCAGCCCCCTCTCGTGCCACGGTGAATCCGGCAGCTGATCAACGGGTATGTCCCCCGCCGACCCAACTCCATCACGCCCACCCTATTCTGGTACATCAGCCAGAGACAGCTACACTACAAGTCCAGTCGTTGCCCACGCTGGCTTGTGGTACGCACGGTATTTCTTCCAGGGTTTCCCGCGAACCGGTCCTTAATTGCCATGGGTGCTTCCATCAAAACCATGCACCCACAGCCCACCATTAGCATATTTTAATTAATTATTATTACCATGGTGGCTCCTAAACCAAAGTGTCACCATAGGGACTACATTAATTAATTATTCAAGGTGATCCCCTTTAGTGAGCTAGGTTCGCTAAGCATGGCTAAGCACTCCTAAAATCAGCGAACAATGAATTAATTACCCAAGCTATCAAAGGTACATGATAATCAATATAATAGGCTGAGCACCATAGGTATAATCCCACATGAAATGACATTGCGAAATAATGCAGTGTTTACAGAAAAATAAGACATTTGTAAATATAGGTATAATATGATCAATGTGAAGCATGACTTGCCTTGCTCCTGAGCTGAGGCTACCTCTGCGACGATCTCGAAATAAACGGGCGCGTCGGAGGTTTCGGTATCTACGCGACAAACAAAGCAAACAACAATACATGCTATAAGTCTACTGAAACAAAGCACAAAAGTATTTTTAATGGATTCTCTGCATTTTTATGAATTTAATGAAATTTGAATGGACTTAAACGGAGCTCGGATGAATTAGTTATGAATTTTTGAAGTTATCTGTGTTTTTACTAAAACAGAAAAATCCTTAATTAATTTATTGCGCAATTAATCCCAAGGCTGGCGTCAGCGGTGGCGGCGGCCGGTCCACCGTGGACTCGGTCCACGGGACCGTGGCGGCGGCGGTGCACCATGTGGCGCACACGTGGCGCCGACGCGGCAGCCACGGGGCAGCCCCGTGGACGGCCACGCGGGACGGAGGGGGACGGCCGAGATCGGCCCAAGTGGCCGATCTAACGGCTGAGGCGCACGGGAGGCGGGCGGCCGGGGCGGCATGGCCCCGAGCTTGGCCAACACGACCCTGGCGCGCGGCGGAGGCCGGCGGCCGGCCAACGCAGCGGCCGGCGGCGCAACGGCGCCGGCGCCGTGCGACGGCGCGCGGGACGGAACAAGGGCGGCGCTCGCGCGGGAAGGGGACGGCGCGGCCGGGGAAAAAGAGAGGAAGGGGAGAAGGGGGAAGATTTCTCACCGGGCTCGGCCGGAGAGGAAGACGACGACGGCGAGGGCGGCGTCCGGTGGCGGAATGGCGGCGCGGATGCACGGCCGAGGGGCGGAGGCGGACGGCGAGCGTGACGGCGGNCGTGGCTTGGCGAGGCGGGAAAAGGCGCGCAACGATGGCCGAAGGTGGTGGAAGGCGGCGGCGCTAGGGTTCAATGGCGCGACGGCGCTAGGGGGCTCGGGAGCGACGGCGAAAATGGGGAAAAAGGGAGAGGAGGACGCGGGGATGGTTTAAATGGGCTCGGGGAGGAGAGATCGGGGCCGAGTGGGCGCGAATTTCTCGCCGGAGTGGGGAGAGAGAGAGGAGAGATAGAGACGGCTGGGGAAAACGGATCCCGCCCCTCTCACGCGGCGGCTGCGGGCGGAGTGGATGCGGGTGAGGCGCCGCGTGGGCGCGCACGTGCGCGGAGCACGCGGGGCGCGGGGGAGTGGGCGGAAGCGGCGGCCGGCCGTTACGGGCGCGGGCGGCCGGAAGAAGGGGATGACCCCGACAGGTGGGAGCCACCTGTCGGTGGTCCGGGCTGGGGAAGGCCGAACGGGGGAGGCGCTAGCGGGCCTCGGCCTGCGGCCAGCCCAAGAGAGGGAGAGGGCGCGAGGAGGAAGGGGGCCGGCTGGGCCGGCCCAGCGGGAGGGGGAAGGGGCGCGCGGCGCGCGCGCGGCTAGGCTGGGCTGACGGCCCAAAAAGGAAGAAGAAGAGGAAAAAGAAAAAGAAAAAGGAAAGGAAATTTCCTAGGATTAATTAAAATCCGACTTTGATTTTAATTGGTTTAAAATTATTTCTGGGGCTCTGAAAATTCCACTAAAAATCTTGTTAATGTATTTTGACATGGGGAACTCAAGAAAAATTCCACCCTGCCATTTCCACTTCTTTAATGCATTAATTAATTGGATTTTTCTCCAGATTAATTAAACAATTTCTCCGATAAATTATTAAATTCGATTTTTACGCTTTGGGAGAACTTCAGGGTGTGACACAATTGAAGATTGCCTAGGGTGCAATGAAGATAGGTCCAGTTTTTACCATCAAAATTCTTATCGTTAAGATAACACAAGGGGTTTTAATCGGCTAACACAGAGGAAGCTTTCAGTTCATCAACGTTTGTTGCCGATTAATGAAGATTATTTTGAAGATGACGATGAAGATCAAGGTGAACAAGTACATAATCCTCAATGGTGTCCAAGTGTTATTTTTATGAAAAATCAAAAAAGAAGGGTTCTGTTAACAGCAGATTTTCGTAATCTACTTAGAGAGGAAAAAGAAAACCGACGCAGAGAAGAAGGGCCAAGTTGGAGTCGGACCAGGTCTTGTATCGGACTCGGTGAGCGTATCGGACCAAAAGAGGCTATAGCAGAAAGGGTGTATCGGCCGATACGGATTCAATACAGCCTTCGGCCGATAGAGCCAGGAAGTTGATAGAGTTAGCATGGGCTTGGTCTCGGCTCGAGATAAGCTTCAAGGTGGTTGCCAAATAGAGATAAGACTCGGTTTTAGGCAATTGTATCTTGTAAATTAAGTAGGTTTAGATCTAATTTTTGGCAAGAGTCTGCCGCAAAGACTTATTTGTTAATTAGAGATAAGATCATGTCCTACACGGACCATGTTGTAATATCGGGTATAAATATCCCGGTAGTTTGTACATAGAAGCTCTCTCTCACAATCACAATCAATCAAAGACAGTTTAATCTACTTTCGGCGCATCGCCAACCCTCGCAAGAGGTTAGTTTCCGGTGAGTTCTTGCTTCCCCATTGCAGAGGTAAGAACTCGTACCCGACGATCTACATCGTCGGGGCTAGCGTGTCGCTTTAGGCACGTTAAGCCCTGGCGATGTGATCGTCGCTTATCATGTGTTAGCTAATCTTGATGTGGTTTTCTAACTCTGTTTCGCCAGCAGTTAACTCGTTTTAGGGTTTATTGCCAACGATGATCGAATTAGCTTTCTCGTCTAGATTATCTAAGGCATCTACCATCCCCAAAAGCAATCGACGACTTGATTTTCTTTGTGTTAACCTTCGATCTACATTCTGAGTTGCTATCGACCTTAGTCGTGTTTCGAGGTCTAACTCAAAGCCTGTTTGTCGATCGTAATTAAGGATAGCACCGGGGTTTCAGCCAGTCTTACCTAATGCATGTGATTATTTTATGTTCTTGCATGTATTTGCCACTTATGCAAGCGGATTGGTGAATATAAGTATATTGGTTACAGGGTATTCTCAGGATCTATCTGTGATTAGTGTATTTATATTGGCCGATTGACTTGTATAAGTTCGCACTAGAGTATTAGCTAGTGTATTTATCTTTATGCAACCCTCATCGGTCGATTCCAGTAATTTGCTATAAACACATTAACATGGGCCGATGGGATTAGATCTATTTTATCAATTCCATCATATTATTACCTCAAGTAAGCCGATATAGGTTTGCCCTATCGGCTAGGCTCCTACGATGCAACATCGGCCTATCGGCCGATCGGCCATCGTTTCTCACATGGTTTACTTGTTTATTCTTGTTGATTGCAGATGAAATCAACTGGCACGCCCTATACGCACCTAGGCAAGCCGTTGGACCTGCACTGGAGTTAAGCAGATCTCCCAGGCCGCCGTGGAAACGTGGAACCTGCTTTGTCGCTAGGCGGGCCGAAATTCTACGCCAACACGCTTTTGGCACGCCCAGTGGGACCAAGCCAGCAAGAACGCAAGCTTCGCAGCGACAAGCAAACCATTGCAGGATGTCGAAGCAGAGCGAGATCTCGGAAGAGAACATCATCACTATGACCGCCAACCAGCTCAATGAGGAACAAAAAGCTGAGATGAACAAGCTGGTCGAGCAGTTTCAAAACATGTACCTGCAAACATATTCTAGGACTCGGCAAGGCACCCTCATCCAAAAATCTAAGATGGTGATGCCGAGCCCTAGAGACGGAGCCAGCACGTCGGCGGCGGCACAAGACCATGCCGTGAAGACTGAAGACAGCGCCGCGCCGACGCTACAGGATCGCATTGACTCCGCGATTCACTCCGCATTGGTCAACCAATCGGGGATCCTGGTGAACACATTGACCAATACGGTCAAATCAATCCTAGACGGCTCCATTCACCAATACAAACCTCAAGGGCCGATTTTCTTACCAGACAACAAGTTCCCTGCTTATCGGACCTTGAGGAACGATCTGAGTATGGCTCTGCAGCCGACAGCGCCGATTCCACCTCCATCGGCCCAGCCAGCGTCAACCATGCCGTTGGTCTTAACCAAGCAAGCGGGAGGAAGCCCCCAGCACATCACGGAGGAGCAGTACGCCCAATGGACGAGGGGGAAACAACCGGTGGCCGAGCCGATACAGCAAGCTCTAGTCAATCAACCATCAGTTGGACAATCTCAGCTCGCTCAAGCAAGCAACCCTCCACAAGCAGCTGCCTACAATGCGCCGCAAGGCTACCAGCAGTATGCTACGGGGCAATTTGAAGCACAAAACTTGAACCACCACTTCCAGTCATTCTCCCCCAGGCAGCATCGGCCGGAAGGTTTTCAGCAGCCCTACTATCAAGAGCTTCCTCACCAACCTGCAAGATTCACCCCAGGGTACTGGGCCGATATGATAGCCGAAGTGATGCGTGATCAATTCGGCTTGAAGCCCAAGGAGAGTTCCATAGTGTATCGGCACCCATACCACGAGGAGTTCAATAGAGTGCCGTTGCCAAATCAGTACAAGATCCCAGACTTCTCCAAATTTTCTGGGCAGGATAATGTCTCTACATATGAACATGTAAGCCGGTTCCTAGCTCAGTGTGGTGAGGCATCGGCTGTGGAGGCGTTGAGGGTGAGATTTTTCCCTCTCTCCTTGTCAGGGTTAGCATTTACATGGTTTTTCTCTTTACCCTGTAACTCCATCAGAGGATGGGTTGGCCTGGAGAAACAGTTTTATAGATACTTCTACAACGGCGTACAAGAGATGAAGCTGTCCGATCTCACCGTCATCAGGCAAAGGGTTGACGAATCAGTCCCGAAATACATTCAATGATTCAGGGACATAAGGAACAGGTGCTACAGCCTCAGCTTGACTAATTCTCAATTGGCTGATTTGGCGTTCTAGGGACTACTGGGGCCGATACGAGAAAGGTTCTCGTCACAGGAATTTGATAGCCTAGCTCAGCTAGCGCAGAGGGTATCGGCCCATGAGCAAAGATTTTAGGAGGTGAAGAAGTTCGCGAAGAAAATCAATACTGTCTATCAGTACGACTCCGACGGAGACGATGAAGATGATGCCGACGTCGACTTGGCCGAGTGGGCCCGGATGAAGAAGCCAACAACGTGCCAATGGGCCAAGAAGGGCGACAAGGAGGACAAGTACGACTTCGACATCAACAAGGCCGATAAAATATTTGATCTACTCTTGCAAGAAAAGCAATTTCAGCTGCCAGTAGGTCATGTACTCCCATCGGCCGAAGAAATCAAGAAGAGAAGATATTGCAAGTGGCACAACACATATTCGCATCACACCAATGAATGCAAGATCTTCCGGCAGCAAATCCAATCGGCCATCGAGCAAGGCAGGATCAAGATTGATGAAGCCAAGTGGCCGATGAAGATAGAAGGACACCCGTTCCCAGTCAACATGGTGCGGGCGGACAGGGCCGATAGCGATGCTTGTCAGACCAACAAGCGGTCTCATCAGACCTCACAAGGCCTGATCAGAAAGTACCAGCGAAGACGGGAGGAGCAAGCACAAGAGTACTCTGACCAAGACAGATCCTATGACCCTCATTGGGAGTGCGAGTTCTTTCGCTTTTGTTGGAACGAAGGAATGAGGTTGCCAACAATTCAAGAGTGTCCTGCGTGCAATGACACAGGAGACCCTCATCAGGGCAGCTCAAGCAGTCAAGCGCATCGGCCAGCCAAGCAAAGAAAATCTGTGCACGAAAGGCTAGGGCCGATGCACCAAGATCGTCACGACGAAGACGACGATCAACCCCAGAATCCTCAGTGGTGCCCAAGCGACGTGTTTACCAAGACCCAGAAACGACGGGTACAGAGGCTGAGGAAGAAGGAGCAGGTCCAGGAGCAGCAAGCGACAATTGCCCATCGGCCTACCAGGACTAAAAAAGAGTGGAGGATAAAATCTACGGTGGTCAAGACCGATGAGGGCACCTCGAAATCAGCACGAGCTACTGCGTCTGCAAAAGGTAAAGGCGTAGCATTGGCTTCTGTTAACATGGTTTTCATATTACCAGCAGAATACAGCGTACGGATGACCGATGAAGCAGTAGCCGACGACGAGACGGGGCAATCTTCGGCTAGGCTGCAGTTGTCACCAGACCAAGCCGTGTTCGACAAGCCAGCCGATACCAGCCACAGGCACCTCCGGCCATTATACATCAAGGGCTTCATCAATGGGCGGCCGATGACGAAGATGCTGGTTGTCGGCGGCGCGACGGTCAATTTGATGCCATATACAACTTTCAGAAAGCTTGGAAAAGTACCTGAGGACCTCGTCAAGACCAATATGGTGTTAAAGGAGTTTGGCGGCAACGCAACTGAGGCAAAAAGGGTGTTGAACGTGGAGCTCACAGTGGGCAACAAGACAATACCTACCACCTTTTTTGTCTTCGATGAAAAAGGTTCCTATAGCTTGTTGTTGGGACGAGATTGGATCCACGCAAATTGTTGCGTCCCTTCAACAATGCATCAATGCCTTATTCAGTGGCAAGGGGACCAAGTCGAGATCGTGCAGGGCGATAGGTCAGTGCATGTGGCCAATGATGATCTTGCGGTTTGGGAGATGGAAGGAATCGACTGCCTGTCCGGACGAGTTTGGGAGGCCGATTTCTTAAAGGTAACTGACTGCAACATAGAGCCTATCGAAGATCAAGACAAGCAGTTGCTTTAGCAAAGATGGGACATCCATTGCCCAAGATGAACAAGCTAGTCCCTACACAGACGATGCGGTGGATGAGTTAGATGGCAAATTGGGACAAGGCTTTACGTCGGCCGATGAACTTGAAGCGGTTGATATAGGAATAGGTGATAGGCCTAGGCCGACGTATGTAAGTGCTAACCTGTCAAGGATTATAAGAATAATTTGATAAATCTTTTGAAATAATTCATGGATTGTTTTGCATGGGAATATCATGAGATGCCAGGATTAAGCCGATCGATCGTAGAACATCGGTTACCAATCAAACCAGGCTATCGGCCATTTAAACAAGCTTCTAGGAGATTTAAAGCTGATATGCATGAAGCTATCAAGGCAGAGATTACAAGACTTTATGATGCCAACTTGATCAGACCCTGCCGATACGCGGAGTGGGTCTCCAACATAGTTCCAGTGATGAAGAAAAACAGCAAGCTCAGAGTGTGTATTGATTTCAGAGATCTAAACAAAGCAACACCAAAGGACAAGTAACCTATGCCGTTGGCCGATTTGCTAGTTGATGCTGCATCTAGACACAAGATTATCAGCTTTATGGATGGGAACGCAGGTTACAATCAGATTTTTATGGCTGAGGAAGATATTCACAAGACAGCTTTTAGGTGTCCAGGGGCAATCGGCCTATACGAGTGGGTTGTCATGACGTTCGATTTGAAAAACGCTAGAGCTACTTATCAGAGGGCCATGAATTATATTTTTCATGATCTTATCGGCTCTTTGATTGAAGTTTACATCGATGACGTCGTCGTGAAGTCAAAAGAGTACGATATGCACTTGGCCGATTTACGCAAGGTACTAGAAAGAGCAAGGAAGTATGGTCTCAAAATAAACCCTAACAAGTGTGCCTTTGGCGTATCAGCCGGTCAGTTTTTGGGTTTCTTGGTCCATGAAAGAGGAATTGAGATTACACAGAAGAATGTCGACGCTATAAAGAAGATCAAGCCTCCAACGAACAAGACCAAGTTACAGTCCCTGCTTGGCAAGATCAACTTTGTCCGGCGCTTTATATCGAACCTCTCAGGAAGAATAGAGCCGTTCACTCCATTGTTGAAGATAAAAGACGATCAAGAGTTTACATGGGGTGACAAGCAGCAAAAGGCGCTGGACGACATCAAAGAGTATTTGAGCTCCCCACTAGTTCTAATTCCTCCACAGAAGGGAGTTCCGTTCAGGCTGTACCTATCGGCCGATGAGAAGTCTATCGGCTCAGTTTTGGTTCAAGATATTAATGGCAAAGAACGGGTTATTTTCTATCTCAGCAGGAGGTTGCTAGACGCCGAAACAAGGTACACGCCAGTGGAGAAACTATGTTTGTGCTTATATTTTTCATGTACTAAATTGAGGCATTATTTACTTTCCAATGAGTACATTGTGGTAAGTAAGGCCGATGTGATGAAATACATGTTATCGGCCCCCGTGTTGAAAGGAAGAATTGGGAAGTGGATTTTTGCCTTAACAGAGTTTGACCTACGGTATGAATCGGCCAAAGAGATCAAGGGACAAGCCCTGGCCGATTTTATTGTTCAGCATAGAGATGATTCAATTGCATATTCAGATATTGTGCCATGGACATTGTATTTTGATGGGTCTGTTTGCAGACATGGGTGCGGTATCGGCCTAGTCATCATATCCCCTCGGGGGGCAAGCTTTGAGTTTGCCTTTACTATCAAGCCTTATTATACTAATAATCAAGCAGAGTATGAAGCTATTCTCAAAGGTTTGCAGTTATTACATGAGGTCGAGGCCGATTCCGTAGAGATCATTGGTGATTCACAGTTGGTCATTAATCAACTTTCTGGGGAGTATGAATACAAGAATGATATTCTCAGAGTTTACAATGAGGAGTGCAAGGAGTTGTTACAAGCTTTCAAGATTGTGACGATGAGGCATATACCCAGGAAGCAGAACTTCGAGGCCAATGATTTAGCTCAGGGGGCATCAGGATACAGGCCGATGGCCAAAGATGTTCAGATTCAAATTGCCACTGTGGATGCCGATGACTGGAGGTTTGATATCATCGAGTATTTGAGAAACCCTTCTCAATCGGCGTCATGAAGGATGAAGTATAAAGTTTTACATTATGTCTTACTGGACGATGATCTATATTATCGGACGATTGATGGTGTCTTGCTCAAGTGCTTGAGTCTCGAAGAAGCCAAAGTTGTTATGAGCGAGGTCCATGAAGGGATTTGTGGAACACATCAATCGGCCCATAAAATGAGATGGCTTTTAAAGCGTGTTGGATATTTTTGGCCGACAATGCTAGAGGATTGTTTCAAGTATTATAAAGGATGTCAAGATTGTCAGAAATTTGGAGCAATTCAGAGAGCACCAGCATCAGCTATGCATCCAATCATAAAGCTGTGGCCGTTTCGTGGATGGGGAATAGATATGATCGGCCAGATAAACCCGCCATCAAGCAAGGGACACAAATATATACTAGTGGCTACAGACTACTTCACAAAGTGGGTTGAGGCCGTTCCCCTTAAGAAGGTTGATTCCAAGGATGCAATTCAATTTGTCAAGGAGCATATAATATATCGGTTTGGACTACCACAGACATTGACTACAGATCAGGGATCAATCTTCGTGTCCGATGAGTTTATTGAGTTTGCCGACAGCATG
>BDMV01000006.1:11526467-11590095 GCA_008326285.1 Oryza officinalis | reverse complement strand
GACAAATGTGAGGAATTTTCTGTTGATGGAATGCTAGTCAAGAATCACAAGAAAATTATATGCAATTGATAGGATTTTATCTGAATATTGTAGAAAAAAATGAATTAGTAGTAGCTGAATGGTATGGTAATATTATTGTGGTGGGTCTGTCACCTAAAATGGATGGTCTGAAACCATTTCAAGTTCTTAATATCTGCATATAGAATGGATGCTAATTTCAATTTGTTCTGATTATTATCATACCAGTATTTAGTGTGAGATTCGGCATCCTAGTAGTACCTTAATTTGCAGGGTTTCAAGTCTGAAACCTGTTCAAGTTCTTAGTTTGCAGAATTGCTTGCAGTGTTTATTACTTGCAAGAGTAGTACTGCTGGGCACTGTCTAACTGCATATTTCTCTGCTATGGCTGCAGCGGATCATCAGTTGACGTTCCCAGATCCGAAAGCATCATCACGTCGGAGAAATAGGCATCGGAGGAGGGCATGATACAGTGAATCCTTTCGTGCTGAATTTCTGATAGGCTCAGGGAAATCGAGGGAAGATCAGTGTGTTGGTTATAGAGGCATAGAGTAGAATTTTCAGTCGATGCCGGAAGTGCAGTTTTATGTTGCTCTCAGCTGTGAACGACAGAAAAAACTGAAATTGTCAGGGTGTACAATGGGTGTTTTTACACGGTTTACGTACTTTGAAAATCCGGTAAAAGTGAAACAGGGTTTTCTGACGAAAATATTGGTTTTGGTGACAATTAGTCTTCATGCCTAGTATGGATCGATGACAACAATGTGTGCTTAGCTCTGCTGCAATATGTATTACAGTTCATGCTAAACTAGGTAGAAATATGAACATCGTTCTGAATTCTGATGAGTAAATAGCATGTCCCTGTCCAGTGTGGTTAACGAAAATATCTAGGAACTTTGACGGTGCCAGTTTGCAGATGCTGCGTCCTATGCAGAATCTGTTAGTTCCAAAAGTTAAGAATCTGTATCCATGGAATCTTCCTAACTCTGTAAATTCACTTCTTTGAAAAGAACTGGACAAATTCTAATTTCACTCTGTAAATTCACTTCTGACAAAAATATTGATTAAGGTGACACTTAGTAATGTCAGATGTTCTGAATTCTGAAGAGTCATGACAGTAACTGAATTTTCTGAAGTTTAGTAATGTAGTAAGGTAGTACCTGTTTTTTCTTGTTACGGTGATTATCTAGTATCTACCCAAAACCAATTGTTAGATCAAAATGTGAAGAACACATGACAAGATAGTTCATGACAAGTGAACTATCTCAGCGAGTCTAGGATAGTTCACTATTGACATGTAGACCGATTGCTTGACATTATTTCAGAGAATATATTGCATTTTATCTTGAGCGATTTGTATGATGGTGGCCAATTTATTTAATTATTTTTTGAAACATTGCAGCATGCAGACGCAGTTTGACTTCAAAGTTCAGACACTTTTGAAACTGGACAGATTCGTCTTGGTTTCAGCAGCGATCTGAACAAGTTCAGAAACTCGTTTGCATGAATTTTGCAGGGTCACCCCCAAGTTAACGTGGCTGCGATGCCCACTCGCTGTGCACGGGCCCACCCATCATTGACGAGGTAGACCACAATTCACCATAAAGGGCTCACCTGTCAGACCGCGACGTGCTCCTCCGTCCCTCTCCTCGCGGGCTCGCGGCGCCTTCAAATCCACCACAGCCTCGGCGCCCAAACGTAGCCGTCGCTAACAAATTCCTCCACGGGTAGTTGCCTCTCTCGTCTTCCTCCCCACGCCACACCACGCCACCGCCTCACAAGTCACAAGTCAGAACACGGAAAACCACCTTCCCTCCTCATCTCCGAGACTCCGACGAGCCACCGAGCGGAAGAAGCCTAAGCAATCTATGGAGAATGGATTCGGCGGAGGGGTACCCGTGGATGGCGGCGGCGGCGGAGACGGGGGCTGGGGCGGAGCGGTTGTCGTGCTCGGGGGAGCTCCTGGTGTTGGCGCAGCGACGGAGGAGGCGGGCGTCGGCGAGGTCGGCACAGCACATATATGTGAAAATCATCATGTCTCTCAGGAAACGAAATGGTGTGTTCAACTCTTGATTAAGCCTTGCAGTTTCAAAATGTCAATAAGTCTTGCAACATATCAGTCGCCGGGGGAAGAGAGGAGGATCAGGGAAGAGAGGAGAAAGAGAGGGGAGAGGTGAGGAAGAAGATAGGATGAGGCAAGTCGTTGACAAGTAGGGCCCATAAGCTGACTCAACCAGTCAACGGGTCAAAACTGCACGTAGGCCAAAATTGTCTTCCAAATCACCGAAGAGACAATTTACACCAGTTTTCGAAGATGGGGATGCGCTATACCTAGTTTTGCGGTTAGAGATACAATTCAATCAACAGTAAGAGTTGAGGAAAGACAAAATAGACTTATTCCATAACCTGAGCCATGTCAATGGAATAAAGTAGCCTATTAGCCCATACATGTAGCAGAGAAGGTCGGTCTGTTTAGAAGGCCCAAATTTCTTTTGGCACATTTCTTTCGATTTTGCCATATATTTGTTGACAAATTCTCCTAAAAATTTATCGAATGCAAATATAATATAATTGTTGTATAATTACATTAAACTTGCATGTAATCACAATGTAAATTTCACATAATTTTTGGTCCATTAGATTTCTTCAAAATTCATGTAAGCGAGGAAGGTAAAAATCACAATGCGCATGGGTGAGGAGATTCGATACTGTGATCCCGATTAGCGAAATAACGTGGTTTGATCGATTTTGAAAGTACATACAAGTTAATTAAATTTAAATTTATAGTATAGCGGCATGTGTGGACACACCATATCACTTGAGGGTACACTTATACCCTTTTTTTTTTTGAAAGGCCCATCATATAGCATGTATTATGTATATGTATTATTTAGTTGGGACCAAAATGAGCAGTTGGGCTATAAAAAACATGAATCTAACCTTGAATTTATCAAGTATACATTAGTTTTGCGAAATCTAATGTATATATACCTAGTGAATATATATGTTAAAACTTTTTATTGGTATCATATTTAGTTATGTATCTGTACATTTTTAAACTCTGTACCCCTCGAAAAAATTCACCACCGCCTCGGCGCCCAAACGTAGCCATCGCTAACAAATTCCTCCACGGGTAGTTGCCTCTCTCGTCTTCCTCCCCACGCCACACCACGCCACCGCCTCACAAGTCACAAGTCAGAACACGGAAAACCACCTTCCCCTCCTCATCTCTGAGACTCCGACGAGCCACCGAGCGGAAGAAGCCTAAGCAATCTATGGAGAATGGATTCGGCGGAGGGGTACCCGTGAATGGCGGCGGCGGCGGGGACGGGGGCTGGGGCGGAGCGGTTTGTCGTGCTCGGGGGAGCTCCTGCTGTTGGCGCAGCGGCGGAGGAGGCGGGCGTCGGCGAGGTCGGCGACGATGGCTATGGTGGCCTTCCTCCTGATGCGGTTGCGGGAGCCGACGGAGCCATCGGAAACGGCCTTCCTTCTTGATGCGGCTGCGGGAGATGGGATCCCCGACGAGGAAAATGGTTTTGATCCAGATTTCTCCAGTACGAGTACGAAGACGACGACGACGATGACGACGAGGAGAGGGCGGTTCCCCTCTGGTCGATCACGACGACGAGGATCAGCGGTGACGCAGAGGCTCGCCTCCGAGAACTATGTGCTGTCTTCACCGGCACGGGCCGCATGCCGTGCGCGTCTTGCTATCTTCGCGTCGATGGAGGAATTCCTGCGAGGAAGCTCAAGCTAAGAGATACGTCAATTTCTGGGCACTGTCTAACTGCATATTTCTCTGCTATGGCTGCAGCGGATCATCAGTTGGCATTTCCAGATCCGAAAGCGTCATCACGTCGGAGATATAGGCATCGGAGGAGGGCATGATACAGTGAATCCTTTCATGCTGAATTTCTGACAAGCTCAGGGAAATCGAGGGAAGATCAGTGTGTTGGTTATAGAGGCATAGAGTAGAATTTTCAGTCGATTCCGGAAATGCAGTTTTATGTTGCTTTCACCTGTAGAATGGCTGAAAAACCTGAAATTGTCAGGGTGTACAATGGGTGTTTTTCCACGGTTTACGTACTTCGAAAACCTGGTGAAACAGGATTTTCTGACGAAAATATTGGTTTTTGGTGACAATTAGTCTTCATGCCTAGTATGGATTGATGACAAGAATGTGTGCTTAACTCTCCTGTAATATGTTTTACAGTTCATGCTAAACTAGGTAGAAATATGAACATCCTTCTGAATTCTGATGAGTAATAGCATGTCCCTGTCCAGTGTGCTTAACGAAAATATCTAGGAACTTTGACAGGGCCAGTTTGCAGATGCTACGTCGTATGCAGAATCTGTTAGTTCGAAAAGTTAAGAATCTGCGTCCATGGAATCTTCCTAACTCTGTAAATTCACTTCTTTGAAAAGAACTGGACAGATTCTAATTTCACTCTGTAAATTCATTTCTGACAAAAATATTGATAAAGGTGACACTTAGCAATGTCAGATGTTCTGAATTCTGAAAAGTCATGACAGTAACTGAATCTCCTGAAGTTTAGTAATGTCAGATGTGGAATCTAGTTAGGTAGTACTATAGTACCTGCTTTTACTTGTTACGGTGATTATCTACCCTAAACCAATTGTTAGATCAAAAGTAAAGAACACATGACAAGAGAGTTCTTGAAAAGTTAACTACCTCAGCGAGTCTAGGATAGTTCACTGTTGACATGCAGACCGATTGTTCCTGCTGGCGTGCTGGCTAATTTGGAAAGAACACAATGCGAGAGTTTTTGATCAGAGATTTAAGACGGCAGAACATCTGATGGCTTACCTCAAAGAGGAGGTTTCAGTTCGGAGGTCAGCGGGTATTTTTCAGTCTGGTGAGGAGTAGGCTTTGGTAATTTCAGTTTGAGTTCTTTTCTTGCTTTACTTCCCCTTTTTTTCTCCTTCAGGATTTTTTCCCGGCTCGACAGTTTAACGTCGTGTAAAAACTTGTAAAGCTCTCCTTTCAATCTTAATCAAAATTTGATTGGTCCCCTTAGCCGACCCGGCAACATGCAGACCGATGGCTTGACATTATTTCAGAGAGAATATTGCGTTTTATCTTGAGCGATTTGTATGGTGGTGGCCAATTTTTTAAATTTTTTTTGAAACATTGCAGCAAGCAGACGCAGTGTGACTTCAGAGTTCAGACATTTCTGAAACTGGACAGATTCGTCTTGATTGCAGCAGTGTGGAGATTACGGGTACCGGATACCCTCACAGTTAGCTTATCCGACTTACCATAAGGGATAGGTTATGACCCATGATTATGTAAACCGGCTTATGACTTGAGTATTACGTTATCATTGAGATAAGATAACGGCCCATAGTCCATAGTCGGTAAGGTTGAGGAGTCCGGCGTAGAACATGACAAGGTCTCCGACTTGTAAACCTACCTTCCGAGACTATATAAGGAGGGTAGGGAGTCCCTTGAGAGGACACGAATATAGAGATTTTCACAAGAGCACGAGCACCCAAACTCATGAGAGTACATATTGAAAGAGATCACAAGATCAATAAACTACTCGGCGGATCGAATCCCCGAAACAGGAGTAGGGTATTACCTCTCGAAGAGAGGGCCTGAACCTGTCTAAATTCCTTTTGCATACTAACCCATCGTGTTTGGCTCTTGACTGCTACCCCCAGATTCTTATTGCCGAAACCATGTTTCAACAGTTGGCGCGTCAGGTGGGGGATTTGCGTCAAGACATCTTCATCACGCCAACAAGCGCGATGGAATCTTCATCAGGTATCGACGACTTCGCCTTCGCCCCTGGGCAGGCATTTCGCTTCGGCAGCCTCGACTTCGTCACCAACAAATTCGGCAAGCTCTCTCTCCTCGACTCGAATTCGGACCAGTCAGGAGGGGGAAACCTCTCGGCGCCGTTCGGGTTACCGGACGACGCTAAGATCTACCACAACCTTTTGTCTTCCGAGTTGGATTCGATCCACTAGGGAGAATCCTCTTCACCATCTACATGCTGTGATCTAGGTGCAAGGGAGGTGGCCGTTATCCTTGAACGACTCGGGTCATACTCATCTACGGACCTTGACGAAAACCTCAGTTCCGCCAACTTCGATGACCTCTATGACATCTTCACCGACGAAATCAATAGCCTCGACTCAGATAAAGATTACTACGATCCGGCGCTCCTTAACGTCCTCATGGCAGAAGTAGCTGAGACTGACTCGGCCATGCCCCGGAGGATCGTAGAAGAGGAACGAGCCAAGCTTGAGCAAGAGCGCAAGCGAGCAGAGGAAGAACGAGCCAAGCTGGAGCAAGAACGCAAGCGCGTGGAGGAGGAGATCAAGCGCAAGGAGGAGGAAATCAAATGAAAAGAAGAAGCCGACAAGCGGAAGCGAGATCTGAGGGCGACGGGGCGCTCCGCCCGTGAGGCTGTATTACAGATGCGAGTCGATAATACTAACATCTTCCAAACGCCTCAGCAAAATGCCGTCGCAGCTCTCACCCTCATCGACACCATCATCGAAGCGGCACCTGCAGCGGTAACACCACTCCTAGATAAGATCAAGACCATCATTGCGGCTACGGCCAACGACCCTCCATCTAGTTCCATGCGAAAACCCACCGAGTCCGTCGCCGAAACGCCTGACAGAAGCCGCCTGCTGCCGCTCCGATCCAGAGACTACAAGAGGCCCGAACAGAGCAAGACACCCGTCAAATCACTGAGCAGTACACAGCACAACTACGCCAAAAACCGGCTGACGAAGCCGACCCATCGGGAACCAAGAGAAACGACCCGGCTGGCAGCTCAGAACCCTTCCAAGATCCAGTTCGCAAGCTAAACCATATCTTCAGGGGACCGCAGGCGTACGAGTCCAAGAGAAAGTAGAAGCTGACCAATAGAGAAGTCAACGCCGTACAACCCGAAGTCCCACACTTTCTGCAATGGTCGGAGGTGGCTATCACGTTCAACCGCTCGAATCATCCTGACTGAGTGATTCACCCAGGGCGGTATCCCCTGGTACTAGACCCGGTGGTTCGCAATATCAAGCTCAAGCGCGTCCTCATTGATGGTGGCAGCGTCCTCAACATCTTATTCGCCAAAACACTGGACGAGATGCAGATTCCAAGATCAGAGTTGAAGCCGAGTTTAGCCCCCTTTCATGAAGTCATCCCAGGGCTGTAACATACCCTAAATTCTAAATTCCAGCATTTGCATTTAAAATATTAAAAATGATTTTTGTGAAGTAGAGACTAAAAATTTTCCAACGAAAAACCCTAGGCGAGTCTATTAATACTAATTTTGATTTACAAATTCGTGATTATTTTAAAAACCTTTAACTTGATAGTTTCACGAAAGAAAATAAAACATAGTGTGTGCATATAATTGCATGATGTATTGTTGATCTTTGAGTCTGACGGAGCGTGAGGCTCCTCACCGGGAGACCGCGCGGGCCCCCCTTTGCCGGTTCGGCCGGGGGCGCTAAGTGAGGTTCTTCGTCCTCGATCTGAGGAACGTCAGTGAGAGAGGAAACGCGCAAGACGCGGGCGACGTAGACAGGTTCGGGCCGCTGAGAAGCGTAACACCCTACTCCTGTGTTCTGGTGGATCTGAGGGTCTCCAACCATACAAAGAGAATTCTGTCTCTCCAACGTACTCGCCGGACCCCCCCCTTTCCTAGGCCTGGGCCTCCTTTTATCTGATCAGGGGTCACCACATGGGCCTCAAGCTGCCTAAGAAAAGAAACATTCTTTTTACAATCAGGGCTAGTCTACAGCCGGAAGTGACTTCTGACAAGCATGGTACACGCCTTCTGCCCCGCTCGCCAGCTCTCCCGGTGGACGCCCGTTTCAACCTTCATTCAATGGCCGGCGACTTCCTTGCCACGCCTGCGCTGAAGTCTGGATTGGATCTGACCGGGACTGACATACCAACTCCAGGAGTTAGCACGCCGGCTCCGGCTAGGGACGAGAGCCAGGGGGCTCTCATCATTCCGACGGGACGGGGCGAGGCGTGCCATCGGCCGCCTGTCGCCACCTAACCCGCGATCTGACCGGTCTGTGACCGGTCACACACCGCGACCGGTCACGGACCGGATAAGCGTGCGCTGCGCCGTATTAAATGCGGCGTGGTGCGCTCGTCTGACCCGCTATAAATGCGGTTAGGTGAGCCCTGCTGTGCTCACCTACCCCGCACACGTGGCGCCAAAATCACAGGGGGTCGGGGCGCCCCAGCCCTCGGGGCCGAAACGAGAGCGGCCCGACCCCTCGGGGAGACAGAGGGAGGGGCGGCCACGTCACCCTCGGGCCCGACCCCCCCCCCCCCGAGGGGGTGGGGACACGTGGAGGACCGCGGCCACCCAAGCCTCTAGTCATGATACCCCTGGTCCCATGTCACCGACAGAGTCCTTTTTCTTGTTTATGGATTTCCTAACATTGCATAATGGGACTCATGAGAGTTAACTTAAAAACCTGAATGCAAACACTTAATGTATGTTTACAAGGATGTAAAAATATATGAAGTTGAGTAACTAAAAGTATTAATCATGCTCAACAACATCATATTAGGTCAAGAATCATCTAAATATAATTTTACAATCATTTAATTATATTTTATAATGGGAAACATATAAGTAAAGATAAGCTTATTGAATATTTAAAAATAAATGGTGCAAAATAAAATCATGAGGAAATTCATGTAGATACTATTCAATATAAGTATATCACTGGAATTTTGGTATAATTTAATATGTAAAATTGATACCCTAAATATTTAGGTCAAACCAGTCAAACTATAAATTAATTTCAAACCCTAATCGGCAAAACGAACATACATCTTATATGTGTATTTTATCACATAACAGTGTATAGGGTTTATAATTTATTCAAATAATAATCCATTTATCAGGAATTAATATAATTTTTCCAGAATTTATTTTGTAGGTTTTGACCTTTTAAAAATTCAAACCAATTTCGGCTAAGCTAAATTTCTCTATTTTCCTGAGAATAAAATTTAGATTATTTTTGTGTGAAACCAAAGAAAATGGAAACTAGGTATTTTTATCTATCTCCAGAAAAATCCACCCTATTTTATCTTGCACAGAAATGAAGTTATAGAATTATGAAGAAGGGGGAAAGAAAGAAATAAAGAAAATATCAAAATATAGCCTAACAGTAGAGTTTACCTAATCTCCTACCCATCTCTCTCTCACCTTGCTTAGTCTACCACGCCCTGGACCCACTTGGCAGTGAGACAAGCTAGCTCTAACTCGGTACATATATGTTTCCACCACCCCAGCCGAGAGAGAGAGATCGGAGGCGGCGACATGCATGACGTGCGCAGGAGGCTGCTCGACGCGTGTCCACCACCGTGTCCGAAGCCGACGATCGCCAAATATCCTCCCAGCCACGTCGTCCATCCTCACTTTTCACTCTGGTACCGATCCAACCGAGGTAGGGAAACCCTAGCCACTCCAACGATCTGCAAACTCACTGCCGGCCGCGAAGAAGACGATAGCCGCCGTCACCGACGAGCCACTGCCATCCCTAACTCATTCGCGTTCCATGCTCACCTCCCTATGCCGAGCAAGTTTCCTTTTGACACTCTCCCGTATCGCCGAGCCAATCATCAAGAACGCCGACGCGCCCATGAAGCTCGGGAGCACGCACCGAAGGCCGCCGCCAGTGACATCACTGCCGTATAGCATGAAGGAGACCATCCCGAGCCATTTCCTCTCGCCATCAGCTTCCCCTTGAGCTCCGCAGCAAAACCCCTCAAGAATCCCCGGGAATCGTCAACCGACGAGGGAGATCGCCGTCATCTTCCCTAGCTCCAGCCAACCGACGCCGTCGTTGATCCCTTCCACTTCGGTGAGCTTCAAGTCAATTCCTTGCACTTATACCATCCTCTTGCAGCTCCTGAGTCGAGGCATACTTTGCTTTGGCAGTTGAATGGCCGACTGGACCTAGCGACGTTGTCCCCGAGCTGTTCACCGCCGCCGGAGTTCTTTCCCAGTCGCCGTCGCCATCTGAGTTCCGCCGACCATTTCTAATCCCTTGGTAAGTCTCCTAGCACCCGAGAAAACCATTTGCATGCACCTTTTCGGACGGATACAGTCGATAACCGAGTTGGCACTTGCAGCCGAGAAGCCGTCCCCGCTCGCGCCGTCGCCGGTGCCGATCCTGACCATCTCCGGCGATGAGACAAGCACCGTCGGGTGCGCAATGATGCTGTGCATCTTTTTTCTGTTGGTCATCTCATCTACTTCGCCGCCGTACGCCGCCGACGCCGTCCACCAGCAGCCGGCTGTGCCGCCCCAGCTCGCACCAGCCGTTGTTTCTCTTCCAGTGAGCTGATGACAGGTGGGCCCCATTTCCTCTTTTAGTCTGAGACTTGATTAGCAAGAAGTTAAAACATGCAAGGTTTTATTTGTAAAATATCTTTGTATGACATGTGGACCCTAGGACTCATTTGCAATTATGTTTAAACCTAAGGACTCTTGATGGACTTTGTTTTAGCACGTGGTAAAGGACCTCAGGTTCTATTCCCAGGAACCCTAGGGGCTTTTCTGCAAAACTCCTTTCACTGACCAGTGGACCCTGCTGATTTTTATTTTGGAAATTTTCAAAGAAAAGAGTAAATGCATTTCTTTTCAAACTGAAAATAGTACAAACTTGTAAAATTCATATAAATTTAAATATAACTCATTTTGGGATGAAACCAATTTCAGTAGGTTTGTAAAATTGTAAACTTTAATATGGTGTAATAAAAACCTATGCTCACAGTAGGATTTTATTTTCTATAATTTCAAATTTGAAATAGTAACCTAGAGCTTGTTTAATTTGTAGAAAATTCATCTTTAATCCAAATGAGATGAACCAAATTTCTGTAGAACCAGTAAGGTATGAAATTTAATTTGGTGAAATAAAATATGGAACTTTCTGTACAGGAAATAAAACTAAAATTGAAAGTCATATAAAAACATTTATTCTTCAAGTAAGACTTGTTTAATTTTTAGAAAATTAATAGTTAATCCCAAAATTATGAATTCACTGCTGTTCACCTAGAAATTATGTACCTTTTGATCTAGATGAAAGGAATTTGACACAACTACCTCTTAAAACAAATTTAATTAAGTGATTAATTCCCTTTTCATTAAATTTGTAAAATTCATAACTTTCAAAATAGCAATGCTAAAATAGAAATTTCTTCACCTAAATTCAATTTAGGATATGACCAATCCACTGTGAGGAATTCATGCATTTTAGAGCATTTTGGATTTTTCGCATTATTTGGATGTTTATTTGTATCGTACGTTTTGATTATTCAGATTCTGACGTTCCGGAGTACGTGGAGCCAGAATCTGAATTGGATTGTGATTTTTGGATTGTGATTTCTCACAGCAGACAGGCAAGCATTTAAGCATATAGAATCCCTATTTTACAAAAATGATTTGATTGCAAAACAATATATATGCATGTGTTGATTTACTACAAAATTCTCGGTATTGGTTAGATTGGATTATACCTAATTGCTGCATATCCTTCCTTGGTTCGTTGTTATCATTTATCCTTGTAACCTTGGGATTGAAATACTTGGGAATGTTTTCTTGTTTTACCGATGCTTAGCCATGCTTAGATCTAGTAGTGTTTAAAATCGATGGATGGAGCCATCGATTGAACTTATTCACTATTTGCGATTTATGGGCATAAAATTTGACTACTTACACTAAATGGTTCATATGGAAAATATGCTTTAACTTGGACGATAGGGCGATGAAGGGATGGTGGTTTTCTCTGATGCAAGTAGCCTCGTCTGGGTTGTTAAGGACCGAACATGTTGTCATCTAATCAAGCACCTTACGTACTACCACACGCTGGAAATGGGATAGCTTGACTTAGTACTACGTTGCACTATAATCATCTACGCTACGCTGGTCAATCGTGAGGATGGTGTTTCCTTTGGAGAACCCGGGAGATGCCGTGTTTTGGCCAGGGGTTTCTCCCACGATGGTGAGCCCACCTTAGCCACATCACGCACGCACGTGGCTAAGTCGTCGGGGGCCTAGGCGGAGTTTAGGTGATTAGAGTGGGACTAGGAAAGGACATGTTATGAGCTTGTGTCACTTGTGAGTCACACCTGTGTGGTGGTGAAAGCATTTGATTCTTGTTCATTTCGTGTGGGTAAAGATGTACCCCTCTGATCAGAGTAAAACTATTCGAATAGCCGTGTCCACGGTTACAGGACGACCGCTTGAGGTGTTAGCTCAACTATGTTAGCATCAAACCGGGTTAAATAGATTGGATTAGTGTTGGACGTGAAATGGATATATTGATAAGCCATAGTTGGACAATGGTTGTCCATGGTTGGTGATGAGAGCACGGGTTGTGCTTATACATGGATGGTGATGAGAGCACAGGTAGTGCTTATACATGGATAGTGATGAGAGTACGGGTTGTGCTTAATTGTGTTTAAATTGCAGATTATGCTAAGTTTGAAACTCTATATTTGCAACTTGTGATTTGCTCAACTAAATTGACTTTTATGCAAAACTTGAACCATTATGCCATCTTCTTAGGTAGAAGCTTGCATACTCCTTTGTTATATATATATCTATTAAAGAGTAAGTCTTGCAAGTACATTCTGTACTTAACCCGATGTCTGCAATTTCAGAAGAGGACGTTGGAGAACTTGCTTGTTCTTACTATCCTACCGAGGGCGGTGAGGGTGGTGAGTAGTCTTTCAGCTTGACTCTTGCCCCGGTTGGTTGCCCTTTGGGTTATGTGGCACATCATGGGCCTTGTTTTTGTTATGTGAATTTATGAAAGTTCTGCTGCTATAGTTTGTGTTGTTAAGATGGGCCTTAGAAACCCATTATGACATATGTATCTTGCTGTCCTTTATCCTTATTTATGCATTTGTGATGTTTATCAATTGCTTGCGATGAAAGTGCAAGGCTGGTCGCTTTTCCTGGGGACTAACTAAGCATGAGTATGAATTTTGAGCACTTGAGATGTTGCAGAGCTCTTGCAATTTGAGTCAAGTCTCCTGAGATGTGTAACACATCTGGTCGCCGCCTTCGTGTGGTTTGATGGGCATGTCTCAGGCTGAAGTTGACTGGCATGCGGAGTCCCAGCAATATCTCCTTTGCTCATTATTCGGCATTATGGATTTTATATCGAATGGTGTTAATTTGTGATCATTGGCACATTGAGATATGAGTGGCTATTTATGCGTGTATGGATCCCACTCAATCAAAATTATGTGGTGGTCATAAATTGCATTGAATGGTATAATTTCCGGGTGCCCACAAGGGCTGTCATCTATGCCACTCGGGCATATTACCCTTCTAGTCACCTTCAGAGTTCGGGAGAACTTCCGGACGGAGAATATCACCTTTGAGGTTGCCGACTTCGAGGCGGCTTACCATGCAATCATTGGAAAACCTGCACTCGCTAAGTTCATGGCGGTACCACACTATACCTATCTCATCATGAAGATGCTTGGACCCCATGGAGTCATCACTCTGCGCAGTGACTTCAAGCAAGCCTTCACCTGCGACACAGAGAGCTGCGACATGGCCCAAACTCGCGAGAGACTACGTGGCCAACAAGAAGTCCGACTAGCTGCATCGACATCCGGAGAAGCAGAGATCCCTGCAAAGAAGATAGCCCTTGACCCCTCTGATCCTTCTAAAACTGCTGTAATATGCGCGGAGCTAGATCCCAAATAGGAAAGCGCGCTCGTCACCTTCCTCTAGAATAATAAAGATATTTTTGCTTGGAAACCGTCTGACATGCCTTGGTATTCCTAGGGAGGTGATCGAGCACTCTTTAAACGTCAAAGATGACACTAAACCTATTAAACAACGACTTCGCCGCTTCGCTCAAGATCGAAAAGATGCCATCAAGGAGGAACTTGCTAAGCTCTTAGCTGCCGGGTTCATCAAGGAAGTTTATCATCCCGACTGGCTGGCCAACCTGGTCCTGCTTCGGAAGAAGACAGGACAATGGTGCATGTGCATGGACTACACCGATCTCAACAAGTCCTGCCCTAAGAATCCTTTCAGATTACCTCGTATTGACCAAGTCGTCGATTCAACAGCCGGTTGCGAGCTGCTGAGTTTTTTGGATTGTTACTCAGGTTACCACCAGATCAGCTTGAAGGAGTCCGACTGCCTCAAGACATCATTCATCACCCCGTTTGGAGCCTATTGCTACATCACGATGCCCTTCGGCCTGAAGAACGCCGGAGCCACTTATCAGCGCATGATCCAGAGATGCCTGCAGATTCAGATTGGGAGAAATGTGGAAACCTACGTCGACGATGTCGTCATCAAGACCAAGCAGAAGGAAGACCTGATTGCCGACTTAGAAGAAACCTTCGCAAATATCCGGGCCTTCAGAATGAAGTCGAACCCGGAGAAGTGCATCGGCGTGCCATCAAGCAAGCTGCTCGGTTTTATGGTGTCTCATCGCGACATTGAAGCAAATCCAGAGAAGATCAACGCTATCCGGAACAAGAAGCCCCGAGTACCCAGAAGGACGTCCAGAAGCTCACTGGTGGCATGGCGGCGTTGGGCCAATTTGTTTCCAGACTCGGTGAACGAGGTATGCCTTTTTTCAGGTTATTGAAGAAGACAGACGAATTTCAATGGACCGCTGAGGCCCAGAAAGCTTTTGAAGATTTCAAGGAGTTCCTTACAACGCCACCCGTGTTGGCTTCATCTCACCCTCAAGAACCCCTGTTGCTTTATGTTTCCGCAACTCATCAGGTGGTCAACACGGTCTTGGTCGTCGAACGTGGGGAAGAAGGCCGAACTCAGAAGGTTCAATGGCCGATCTACTTTGTCAGCGAGGTGCTGGCAGGAGCCAAAACCCGCTACCCTCAGGTACAAAAATTGTTATATGGAGTTCTAATTACAGCTAGGAAGCTAGCCCATTATTTTCAGGGTCACTTGGTCACCGTCGTCACATCCTTTCCACTCGGCGATGTCATCCATAACCGGGAGGTCACTGGACGCATCACGAAGTGGGCTCTGGAGTTGATGCCGCTGGACATAACTTTCAAGGCGAGGACGTCTATAAAGTCTCAAGTCCTGGCAGATTTTGTAGCTGAGTGGATCGAGCAACAAGAAGATGTACCTAGAGAGGATCTACAGTATTGGACCATGCACTTTGACGGATCTAAGAGAGTCACCGGCCTGGGAGCGGGAGTTGTGCTGATTTCCCCAACTGGGGAGAGGCTACGGTATGTTCTATACATTCATTGTCCAGCCTCACATAATGTTGCCGAGTATGAAGCCTTTCTGCATGGCCTGCGACTTGCTGTTTCACTCGGGATACGATGGATGGTTGTACGAGGGGACTCCCAGCTGGTGGTTAACCAAGTAATGAAGGACTGGTCTTGTTTAAATGAAACCGTGGAGGCTTATCGACAAGAAGTTCGCAAGCTTGAGGACAAGTTTGATGGACTGGAGTTATCCCATGTCTTGAGACATAATAATGAAGCGGTAGACTAATTGGCGCAGTTTGGGTCCAAGCGTGAAGCAGCCCCGACTGACGTTTTCGTGAAGCACCTCTACGAGCCGACTGTTGCCAAGAAACTAACCCCCGACGAGGAAGCTACAAACCAGGTCGCCATGCTCGAAGCCGATTGGAGGACACCGATCATCAAGTTTTTAACTCAGCAGGAGCTGCCGGAAGACCGGGATGACGCGGAACGAGTCCGATGTCGCAGTCAAAGCTATATCATGGTTGACTCGGAACTGTACAAGAGAAGCCCTTCTGGAGTTCTGATGAGATGCGTTATGCCAGAGGAGGGACGACAATTATTGCACGATATTCAGTCGGGCATATGTGGCAGTCACGCAGCAGCGCGCACTCTGGTGGGCAAGGCTTACAGACAAGGATTCTTCTGGCTCACGGTGGTTTCCAACGTAGACAAGGTGGTCCGCACGTGTGAAGGTTGTCAATTCTTCGCTCGGCAAAGCCATGTTCTAGCTCAGGATCTACAAACAATCCCTCTATCATGGCCTTTCGCCGTATGGGGCTTGGATATGGTTGGTCCTTTCAAGAAGGCTCCAGGAGGATTTACGCACCTGTTCATCGTGATTTCAAAGTTTTCCAAATGGATTGAGGCTAAGCCGGTTGCTACGATAACTGCGGATAAGGCGCACGACTTTATTTTAAACATTGTGCATCGGTTTGGTGTCCCGAACAGAATCATAACCGATAATGGGACTCAGTTTACTGGAGGCATTTTTAAGGAGTTCTGTGAAGACTTTGGAATCAAGATCTGCTATGCGTCGGTGGCACACCCTAAGAGCAACGGACAAGTCGAACGTGCCAACGGTATGGTTCTTCAAGGCATCAAGGCCCGAGTGTTCGATAGATTACGACCGTACGCTAGAAGATGGGTTCAAGAGTTGCCATCGGTATTATGGTCATTGCGGACTACACCCAGTCGGGCAACCGGCCAATCTCCTTTCTTCTTGGCTTATGGGGCCGAAGCAATGTTGCCGAGTGAGATGGAATACGAGTCCCTTCGAGTTCGCAGTTTCAACGACGAGCGTGTTGATGCAAAAAACACACACTGGTCTGGGAGATCTGCTTAGCTCCAGTGCAGGTCCAAATCTTGGTGAGATGCGGGCGTGCCAGTCAGTTTGATCCTGCAACTGACAAGATATACAAACGACAGATCAAAGAACCGATCGGCCAACATAGCCGATGTAGTAATTCCAGCCGATCCTGATAACAGCCGATAGCGATAGGGTTTTGAGCTATTGGCTATGTGTTCAATGTAGATTCTGACACTTGACAAAGAGACAAACGGCTGATGATAATATGCATTAGATCGGCAATGACTTGATAAAGTGAAACGAAAGTTAGACATACTCGATCGGCTGTAGATATCAATGATACATAATCTAAATCTCAAAATATATTTAAACCAAGTGATTGGGATAGATCGGACAGGGCGCCGAGACAGTATAAATCACTTATGTCTAAAAACACCTCAAGAGAGAGATTATATATATTCATAGCATAGCCGATGAAGTGAATCTAACATAGATCCAATGCCATAAAATCCACAAGATTAGATTAAACAGTGAAACCTTTGTTGTCATCGGCTAAATTCAACTTATATGCAATCCTTATAAGCCGATGCAACGTCCAGATAACTCATCGGCTGAAACCCCGATGAAACCCTTATCGGCAATCAAAAAGCAGGCTAGAGATTCATGGTTCTAAGCACGACTTAGTAGGTCAAACTCAACTGATGCAGCACTAAGTATGTAAAGAAACACGGTATCTAGATGATCAAGCCCTTGACTGATTTTCAGGGTGGTAGATGCCTAAGCTAATCTAATCTAGCAAGACGATTTAGTCGATACCGGCAGAAACCCTAAAACGAGAAGCAGCCGATAAAGCTAAATCGAGATGCTAATACTAGATTAACAGAAGACATATGATAAATAGCCAGGCAAATATATTATCCAAACCAGAGCAATCCAAGAGGTCGAATGTACTGATGCAGCCTTGAACGACGCCGACGTAGATGATACAATTGCCTGAACCGACGGAACATTGGACTTACCCCTTCGCCGGAGATCGACAGCCGATGCAGCCCCGCGTCAGGTGCCAAATTCCGCCGGTTGATAAAGAAACCGTAACAGAGTAAAAGGTGGCGATGCGCCGAATTGTATTGATCGAGAGTTGATAGATTACAATAACCCCGGGTGTACATATTTATACCCATGGGGAGATACTAGTCCTTGTAGGACAAGAAAGAAACTTTCCTAAAGATAAAAGAAAAACATAAAGTCCTTAAGGGACACTAAACACACTTTCCTAAAGATAAAAGGAAACTAACAAATATTCTAATTAATAGATACAATTGCCTTCTTCGGACTCAATCCGCACGTGGCAATCCTCATGAAGCACATCAACCGAACCCGACAATGATCCTGCCATCTCCTTATCGGAATCGGCTACATCGGCTATCCTTGTCCGATTCTGTTTCAGCCGATGCACACCGTAGCCGATTTGGCTTGCAGCCGATTCATACTCTGTTTCTGTAATCGCTTATCTCCTCCAATCGGCTTCGGCTTTAACTCTGAATCCAATGCATGATTTACCAAATTTCGTCGTTAACACATGCCCCCCAGTTTTGGAGTATGGGAACTCATGCTTCAAAATTATCTTCTGTGACTCCAAAATTGATCCTCTTTTGCTTCTTGCAATCGGCCTTCATGAGCCGATACCGTCTGCATTAGATGAGCTAGACTGTCAAACTTGTGGCAAAAGAATTTATCCTTGATAGATGCTGATAACCCTTGGAATGCAAGATCTGCTAGCTGCTCATCGCTTAGATTCAAACTATAACATCGGCTGCGGACATCACGAAATCTTTGTATATATTCCATAGCCGATTCTCCTTCTTGCTGCTGCACTGATATCAAATTTGAAAGTTTCATCTCACTGACGCCAGCAAAGAAGTAGTCATGAAATTGCTTCTCAAGATCGGCCCATCTTCTAATGGAATTTGATGGTAGTGATGAAAACCATGTGAAGGCCGATCCAGTCAAAGACAGTGGAAAAAATCTAACTCTCAGAGCTTCCTCAGCCGATGCTTCCCCACATTGCACTAAGAATCGGCTGATGTGTTCCATTGTAGATATATCATCTTGCCCTGAAAACTTGGAGAAATCTGGAACCTTGTATCGATGTGGCAATGACACCCTATCAAACCACTCAGGATATGGCAGCCGATACATAGAAGTCTGATCCTTAGGTTTAATTCCAAACTGTTCCTCTATTACTTTTGCAATCATATCGGCCCAATCTTCTTTAGACTGATATCTTTGAGCTTCTTCTGGCCGATATTGTTGATGTGGCTCTCCAGGCTGATGCTGATCTATTTGCCCCCCAAGCCAATGTCGCTGTTGCCGATGATGCTGAAATCGTTCGTCGATTTGCCCCCCAATCTGATTTGTTAAGGCAATCACTCTGGGAACTATCTTCTCGATCAAACCATGTAATGTACTCACCAAAACTCCAGATCGATCAAACACAGCGCGACGAACGATTTCATCAACTATCTTTTGAAGCATCTCATCATCCATCGGCTCTTCTTCTTCCTTTATCAGCTTGAGAGATTGTTCTTCCTTGGCCTTGACTTCTTGATCAGACATATTGTTGCGATTGTGAGTTCCACGAGCCGCGTAAAAATCTGTTGTCAAAAACACGGTCCCACCGGGCGTGCCAAAAGCGTGTTGATGCAAAAAACACACACTGGCCTGGGAGATCTGCTTAGCTCCAGTGCAGGTCCAAATCTTGGTGAGATGCGGGCGTGCCAGTCAGTTTGATCCTGCAACTGACAAGATATACAAACGACAGATCAAAGAACCGATCGGCCAACATAGCCGATGTAGTAATTCCAGCCGATCCTGATAACAGCCGATAGCGATAGGGTTTTGAGCTATCGGCTATGTGTTCAATGTAGATTCTGACACTTGACAAAGAGACAATCGGCTGATGATAATATGCATTAGATCGGCAATGACTTGATAAAGTGAAACGAAAGTTAGACATACTCGATCGGCTGTAGATATCAATGATACATAATCTAAATCTCAAAATATATTTAAACCAAGTGATTGGGATAGATCGGACAGGGCGCCGAGACAGTATAAATCACTTATGTCTAAAAACACCTCAAGAGAGAGATTATATATATTCATAGCATAGCCGATGAAGTGAATCTAACATAGATCCAATGCCATAAAATCCACAAGATTAGATTAAACAGTGAAACCTTTGTTGTCATCGGCTAAATTCAACTTATATGCAATCCTTATAAGCCGATGCAACGTCCAGATAACTCATCGGCTGAAACCCCGATGAAACCCTTATCGGCAATCAAAAAGCAGGCTAGAGATTCATGGTTCTAAGCACGACTTAGTAGGTCAAACTCAACTGATGCAGCACTAAGTATGTAAAGAAACACGGTATCTAGATGATCAAGCCCTTGACTGATTTTCAGGGTGGTAGATGCCTAAGCTAATCTAATCTAGCAAGACGATTTAGTCGATACCGGCAGAAACCCTAAAACGAGAAGCAGCCGATAAAGCTAAATCGAGATGCTAATACTAGATTAACAGAAGACATATGATAAATAGCCAGGCAAATATATTATCCAAACCAGAGCAATCCAAGAGGTCGAATGTACTGATGCAGCCTTGAACGACGCCGACGTAGATGATACAATTGCCTGAACCGACGGAACATTGGACTTACCCCTTCGCCGGAGATCGACAGCCGATGCAGCCCCGCGTCAGGTGCCAAATTCCGCCGGTTGATAAAGAAACCGTAACAGAGTAAAAGGTGGCGATGCGCCGAATTGTATTGATCGAGAGTTGATAGATTACAATAACCCCGGGTGTACACATTTATACCCATGGGGAGATACTAGTCCTTGTAGGACAAGAAAGAAACTTTCCTAAAGATAAAAGAAAAACATAAAGTCCTTAAGGGACACTAAACACACTTTCCTAAAGATAAAAGGAAACTAACAAATATTCTAATTAATAGATACAATTGCCTTCTTCGGACTCAATCCGCACGTGGCAATCCTCATGAAGCACACCAACCGAACCCGACAATGATTCTGCCATCTCCTCATCGAAATCGGCTACATCGGCTATCCTTGTTCGATTCTGTTTCAGCCAATGCACACCGTAGCCGATTTGGCTTGCAGCCGATTCATACTCTGTTTCTGTAATCACCTATCTCCTCCAATCGGCTTCAGCTTTAACTCTGCATGATTTACCAAATTTCGTCGTTAACAGAACGTTATGATCATGATAGAGTGGATGACTTGACCCGACTGGAAGAGGCACGTGAGGCTGCATTGGTTCAGTCGGCAAGGTATCTTCAAGGACTTTGGCGCTGCCATAATCGCAATGTTCGGTCACGAGCCTTTATTGTTGGTGACATGGTTTTACGCAAGATTCAAATTACAAAAGATTGTCACAAGTTATCTCCACTATGGGAAGGACCCTATATAATCGCTGAGGTTACTCGGTCAGGAGCATATCGCTTGAAGCGTGAAGACGGGACCATGGTGGAGAATTCTTGGAACATTGAGCATCTTCGTCGATATTATACTTAAGTCTTCTTGACTTCATGTTCTTCTCGACTGCCAAACCCAAGCAAGATGACTTCTTGAGTTGTCATTCGGGGGCTATACATATATATATATATCAATAAAGTGTGATTTTCCTTTCATCATCGACAACTTGTTCATATTTAGTTTATCATTGTTTAATGTTTCGGTTCGAGTTCAATAGATAAGGACTGAGAATTTTTCGATGGTTGAATCAAGCCTAGGCTTGGTGCCAGTTGGACAAAAATTCTTAAGAAATTATATATGAAGACTCATCAGAGCATTAACATAAATAAGTCAAATATTCACAAGTCAGCATTACAACAAGTCAACTATTCCTGGAAGTTTACAGCTACATCTACGGCTACTTTTTTCGCCGACTCTTGTGCTTCATTTATAAGTTCCAGGACTCGCTCATCTGTGGTGCCCTCTGCGAAGCCATCTCCTACAGAGTCCACATCTATCCGAGGATAGAGTGATTTTGTCTGCGCAAGAGCAAAGCTTGCGCTCATGACGACTGCGTCTGAGATATTCTCCATGTATTTTGCCGGCGCCATCCTGAGCTTGTCAAAGACTTCAACAGCATCCAATGAGCTTGTACCAAGTCTGTGTCTGTATATTGCTGACAAGATTGGCGTAGCCGCGTTAGCGATGTCGTCCCGAACACTTTCAGCCCTTCGGACCCTCTCGGCAAAGACATTGAATTGTGCTTGGGACTTCACCTTATTAGCTACAAGATTGAGACAGCACGGGTTACATCGACAGTCAAGACCAAGTAAATTGAGAAGCGTGAATTTCGCGTGCTACCTTCGATTTCTTCCAGGGCTTTTTCCTTCTCAGACTCCAGCTTAGCTTTATCAGTTTCTGCTTTCTCTAGCTGGGTCTTGAGAGAATTGACTTCAGATAAATTGGCTACAAGACTTGCATAACATTAGGATCAGACAAATACATGAAGACAAAATAAGGACAAGATGGTTTGACTTACCTCCGATTGAACCACGGAGTTCTAAGTTCGCGTCTCGGAGCTTCGTGATTTCAGCCCGCAAGACGACCTCTCGAGCTGCGGCTTCTTCTCTGGCGGCCTTGAGATCTTGGTGGACGTTCTCCAGAGAGTTCACATGGGGGACCAGCTTCTCGAGGGTGTCTGACTTGGCCATTGAACGACAGTATATTCTCTGCATGCGGGCATGAAGATAGTCAACTACATCAGACCGTGAAGATAGGACATAGAGGAGTTATGCTTACATTCATCAGCCGGGTCGCTTTGTTGAGGCTAGCCATGAGCATATCGCGTTCCTCATTCTCCCTTTGCTTATTTAAAATGATGCCTTGCTTCACGCCTTCGGCATCACGCCACTCGATCTTGATTGGAGGGACCGAGTCAACTGAGGACTTCAGTCGGGCAATTTCCTCTTCTTCGGCTGATTGATCTAAAGAAGATGAATGAAGATAGAAGTAAAGAGCATATTGAAGACAAGAGTCTGGAGATTATATTGAAACCTACCTGTTTTGGGAGCCGGGTCCTTGGATGGTGCTTCCTGATTGAGTGAGCCTTGTGGATCTTCGGCCGATTGATTTCCAGCCGGGATATCTTGGCTGGTAGTCGGGGGCTCAGCTTCGGGAGCATCTTTACTCGGGGGCTCTACTTCAGTAGCATCTTCACTCGGGGGAGGGTTTTGAGGCCCTTGTTCTGCAGATCTTGGTTTTTCAGATGCTGCAGGAGGATTGGTGGTTTCAGTCCGCCCGGTGGGATCTATGTCCTGGGGTTTTCTGCAAGAAAGAAGACGAAGACAATTGAGATGGAAAGGAAAGAATTTTCAACAAGAAGTTGACTTTGGTTATGCAAGATACCTGTTAGATCTCCTGATCTTAGGGACAGATCTGGCGGATGGCTTCGGAGGACTTATGTTAACTTGTGGAATTTGGATTTCTTCGTCATCCGAGTCGTCGACAACCAGTCTCCTTTTATTTGCCCTCTTGCTGATGTCTTCGTCATCGGCAGCCCTCTTTTCTTGAGGTTCGACTTTGATTTTGGGGCCGCCGGTTGGTTTTTTGGTAGCAGTCTGAGTTGGCATACCGTCATGATATACCTTGTACGGTCGAGATATAATGAGAGCATTAGCCTGCAAGCAGAATTTTTGAGATATATTAAAAACATAAGTGAGATAGAAAGAAATTGAAGAGGCCGAGTCTGCTTACCGGAGGAGGGGGTCGGAACAGGTTGAAGGGAGGAACCGGCATCTTGTGGCTGCGATCTACTGTGATTCCGGAGGAGAAAATCTTGTACATACGAGTGCACAAGGCCTGGTAACTCAGAGCATCGCGGTCTTCTCGATTGGGGTCGCTTTCGCCCTCATACTCAAACGCTGGCTTGGATCTCTCTTTGATAGGAGCCAGTCGGTTCTTGATAAAATGCCGGGTAATTTGTTCTCCTTGGAGGCCTTTCTTCTTCATTTCAAGAATGTTAGCCAAGAGATTATTCGCTTCTACCCAATCTTGGTTCTCTGGCATTGTGCTCCAGTTAGCTCTTTGGATTGGTGGGAGGCCGACGAAGTCGGGCAAACTGGGATGAGGGTTTGAGATATAGAACCAGTTTGCATGCCAGCCCTTGTTGGAGGATTTCAAGGGAAGGGAGAAGTAGTCTCTGTGGAGAGTCCCGCGGAGTTGAAAGCCAGCCCCACCGACGACACAGGGGTCATCCTTGGTCGGGTGCGGCTTGACATAGAACATGCGGCGAAATAAATTGAAATGGGGGAGGATGCCTAAGAAAGCTTCGCATACGTGAATGAAGATTGCAATGTGAAGGATGGAATTAGGATTCAAGTGATAGATTTGGAGACCGTAATATTCAAGAATACCACGGAAGAAATCGGAAGTGGGAAGGCCAAATCCATAGTAAAAGAAAAAGGTGAAGATCGGTGTTCGGGGTGGGGAACTCCTCGCCGTACGCTGGGCGCCAGCCGATGATTTCCTTAGGAGGGAGGACTCCGTTCTTCACCATTTCTCGCAAGGTCGACTCCTTCACATCCGAGGTCGCCCATTCGTCGAAGGGAATTTCTCTCTCTTCTGCCATGGATGCGAGCTGAGGGGGAGTGGATCTAGCGCGAGGGATGGGGATTTTTTGAAGAGATGCTAGAGGCTGGATGCGGATGAGGGATTGTGGTGGAACTTGGGTTCCTGGATGGATAGATTTGAGTGTGCGCGGGTTCTTGGATTCTTCGGAGCGGATGATGAACAGGAGCGCGGAAAGGGGAAAAATTTTAGGAAGATGAAGCGGCGGGGAAGACGCTGAAGCTTTAAGAAAGATTTTTAGGGTTTTGCCGGGTTTTCTAGTGTTTGGGCCGAGCCCGTGAGGAACTTTCGGCCCAAATCCATATCACAGGTGTGGCTTGACATGTGTCCTTGAGGACTTAAGCAAATTTGCTTATAGTAAAGTTCTTTATAGTTGTCCTGGTAACTTTTTTATAGGTTGCGGGAGCTGTTTGTTTTTTACAAAGCATTTGATTTTATGATTATGTCAATGCTTTTCTGCCGCCTTGGTGTGCTTTTTTGATTAAGATCGATATTATGGCTGGAGCTATTTAACATTTTGGTCACATTTTTCATATGATTGATGAATTATTAACTCAGATTTTCTACCCATGAGGGTTGGCTGAGTAGTTTGTTCTGAGATGACTCGGGCAAAGCGACTCGGATAAGCATAAGCTTGCTGAGTACTCAGATTCATTAAGCACTATGCCTTGATTGTAAGGGTATGTGTTATATGATTTTTTATAATTGCTTTTGGCTTAGGCTAGGCATTTCTTTAACTCAAGAGAGTATGATTATTATAGTTCTTGACTATATGCTTAGTTTGATTAACTAAACACATAGTCGGGGGCTACACCTATTTAGCTGCATCAGTCGATGCACCTAAATATTTATTTTTTTGGAATTTTTGAGATATTTTCAGCCCTTCACAGCCTTTTTGGATCATAAAGCACTCGGGAGACTCCTGGAGGCACACGGCGACAAAGGCACTCGGTTACGGAGTCACTCGGTGGTGTGTAATTCTGGATCGAGGCAAGATTATCTCGTCGACTGTGAAGGTCTCGGGGGCTACTGTGGAGATTACGGGTACCGGATACCCTCACAATTAGCTTATCCGACTTACCATAAGGGATAGGTTATGACCCATGATTATGTAAACCGGCTTATGACTTGGGTGTTACGTTACCATTGAGATAAGGTAACGGCCCATAGTCCATAGTCGGTAACAGTGCCACCAAGAATGCATGCAGTTATTACAAGAGATCGAGGGCTGATTCTGTAGAAATTATTGGCGATTCACAGTTGGTGATTCATCAACTTTCTAGGGAATACGAGTGCAGGAACGATATTCTAAGGGTATACAATGAAGAGTGCAAGGAATTGTTAAAGACTTTCAAGATTGTGACGATGAGGCATATACCCAGGAAGCAAAACTTCGAAGCTAATGATTTAGCTCAGGGGGCATCAGGATACAGGCCGATGGTCAAAGATGTTGAGGTTAGAATCGCCACCGTGGATGCCGATGATCGGAGGTTCACTATCATTGAGTATCTGCAGAATCCTTCCCAATCGGCGTCACGAAAGATGAAGTATAAAGCGCTACATTATATCTTGCTAGATGATGATCTATACTATCGGACGATTGATGGTGTGTTGCTAAAATGTTTAAGCTCCGAAGAAGCCAAAGTTGCCATGAGCGAGGTTCACGAAGGAATTTGTGGAACACATCAATCGGCCCATAAAATGAGATGGCTGTTGAAGCGCGTTGGATATTTTTGGCCGACAATGCTAGAGGATTGTTTCAAGTACTATAAGGGTGTCAAGATTGTCAAAAGTTTGGAGCAATTCAGAGAGCACCGGCATCGGCTATGCATCCTATCATAAAGCCTTGGCCGTTTCGTGGATGGGGTATAGACATGATCGGACAGATTAATCCTCCATCAAGCAAAGGACATAAGTATATTTTAGCAGCCATGGATTACTTTATGAAATGGGTTGAAGCCGTTCCATATAAAAAGGTTGACTCTAAGGATGCAATCTAGTTTGTTAAGGAGCATATTATATATAGATTCGGACTTCCACAGACGCTGACGACAGACCAGGGATCAATTTTCGTGTCTGATGAGTTTGTTAAGTTTGCCGACAGCATGAGCATCAAACTGCTGAATTCTTCTCCATATTATACGCAAGCTAATGGGTAGGCAGAAGCTTCTAACAAGAGTTTAATCAAGTTGATTAAGAGGAAGATTGCTGAACAGCCGAGACAATGGCATACAACGCTGGCCAATTCCCTTTGGGCGTATCGGATGGCTTGCCATGGTGCAACTCAAGTGCCGCCTTATCAGCTAGTTTATGAACATGAAGTTGTGTTGCCATGGGAGACCAACATCGGCTCAAGAAGGGTTTCATTGCAGGATGACTTGACAGCGGATGAGTATCACAATCTTATGGTTGATGAGCTGGACGATTTGGCACATGTACGATTGCGAGCTTTGGAGAAAATGAAGCGAGATAAAGATCGAGTTGCTCGCCATTATAACAAAATGGTTGTAGCCAAATCGTTTGAGGAAGGGGATCTTGTTTGGAAATTGATACTGCCGATTGGTTCTAGAGACAACAGATTCGGCAAGTGGTCACCTAACTGGGAAGGTCCTTTTCAGATTCATCGATGTGCTCCTCACAATGCATATTTATTAAAAGGATTAGATGGAGAGGTTTATGGCAGAGCGCTTAATGGCAAATACTTGAAGAAATACTACCCAAGCATTTGGATCGACTCATGATCGGTTTGCTAGCCGATTACTGACGATAGCCGATGTCTAATGCATCGCCTTTAGATGGCCGATACATAGTATCGCCCTTAGTTCAAATTTTACAACATGAGTCCTCATCTTTCAAAATTTGGGGGGCATATATATACACTCAGCAGTTCTTTGATGGATGGATTAAATTTATGGATTAAAAAATTTGTAGACTTTGAAAACTTTTTCAGATAGAATGTTTCAGATCATATTCAGCTACTTGGCCGATGAGATATATTGAGTAAAAAATGAAGTTATTGTTTACAAGAAAAACAAAAGTATGTTACATTAGTTTATGAAGCTTTCGATAGCTGCGATGGCCTTGCGACGGATTTGATTGATGTCATCTATCATCTGAGCGTCATCGGTCGTCGACCCTGGAATTGGCTTCAGGGACTTACTCAGGGTTGCAAGATACTTGGCCGATGCCTTTAGCTTTGCAGTTTGGTCTTCTATGGCCTTTGGGGATGCAGCTATCTTGACTTCAACCTCTTGGATCTCTTTGCGAGCTGCTTCTAGCTTCATCAGCAGATCTGTTTCAAGGCGACGGAGTTCTTCAAGCTTTTTGTTCAAGGTGATCGGCTTAGCGACCAACTTGTCCAGCTTAGTCTTGTCGGAATTAACTTGGTTTTTGCTGGTAGTTAAGGCCGAATCTAAGCCTTCATGCTCCCGCCTTTCTGCAATTCTTTCCTTGGCCCTGTGAAGCTTAAAATGGTACTGCTCCAAGAAGATGGCTGGCGTCAGGATCTCCACCAGGTCTTCAGGCAATTGATCTTGAATTTCTTGTACCCTACTCCTGATTGGATTGCAATTCTCCACCAGCGACTCTAAGGATGACTCCAGCCGATTAGCAATGTCGGACAGCTGTCTTTTCAGTTCTTCAGAGACCGATGGCTTGGCTGTGCTGGGTGGCTCCTTGTCTTCGTCATCAAGAAATTGGCCAATGTTGAAAGCGAACATGTCGGCTAAAGTCTGCAATCGTCAAGACAAGACACAGTTAATTCAGTCAAGTTAAAATCTGCAGGAGGCACAAAGTAGTCTGGTTTACCTGCGGTCGGACATCGGCCGTGGTTACATCGGTTTCCTGTTGTTGTTCTAAAACAGTAGGCGAAGGGGATGGTCGATGTGGTGAGGGTGTCGGAGCTTGCGGCTAAGGAATAAGATAAGACCGCGATGATCAGGCATGCATTATTGAGAAGATGAGGCAGGTAGATCGGTGCTTACCGAGGCGACTGGAGAAGGTGGTGGAGAAGGAGATGGAGTTCTCAATCGGGCCTTGAGCTGTTCGCGCCTTTTCAAGGTGGTTTTCCTTGTTCTTGGTAATGGGGCCGATTGAGTCCTCTCTTTGAGCAAGGACAATGCAATCACTTGATAAAAAATCAAATTGGGATAAACCGGCGAATTGAGATTGAAGGGTTACATAAGGAAGCTTCTACTGACCTTACGGACTGCGTGTCTAGTTCTCCTAGGTTGAGCAGCGTCAGCTTGATCATCGGCCAGTGGATCTTCAGTAATTGTGGCCGATGGTTCTCCCGTTGGTCTGGCCGATGGCTCTTTAGCAACGGTGGCCGATGGATGTTGGTCTTCGGGTGTATCAGCAGCGGCTGTGTCGACCTCCTCCTCCATTACTTGATCATCCAGGAACTCTTTCATGGAGGGGTCCAGCTCATCGAGATCGGCCTGGTCGTCGATTTTAGGTTTTTTGCCGAGTTTCTGAGATTTTTCCTTTACCGGCGCTTTCCTCTTGGAGGTTTCTTTAATTATCGGCCCTTGGAGCAGTGACGATACTTTCGGAGCAGTAAGGCCGATAATTGATTCCATAACAGTTTTTTCTGATGGAGCCAAGACCGAAGCATAGGTTATTCTTTGTCCGCTGTTGCTGACATTTGGAGCCGGGGCATCAGGAACTTGAGGGCTGATGTTGTCGATAAGCTCTGTCAGGTAATATCTGGCTGGTAGATGAAAGATATGAGCAGCCCACTCTTGCCACCATGATTGGAAGCTGATATGGATAAACGCACTTAAGCATAATCGGTCACAATCACCCAGGTTTGGGATTCTGGTCTCCAAGACTTTGTTCATGATCAGTGCCGATGAGACCGTGCCCCTGCTCTCTAGCAGTCAATGGAAGTGCAAGCTGACGGGAAGCTATCCGAGCCCACATTGTCTGGCAGCTACCATGGGATTATAGAACTCATATGATAGGTTGGTGCTTCTGCCTTGAAAAATGCCTACTGGGAGCAGACATGGGGTGATGCTGATCATAAGAATTTCCCTTGAGACCATATCATCATTCAGCTAGCCCAAGGTCAGATCAGAGGGAAGCTCAAATTCAGAATCCGAGGGATAAACAAACATGTCCACCTTGACTGATGGGGGCCGGTGTAGAATCGGACGAACCAGGTGGATATTTCTTCAGCCGATTGATCAGCTCCAGGATAGATTGAAGCCGCTTCTCCAAAGGACATACATCGCCTAGATGAGGGATCTTCGTTGTCACTATAGTTCAATGGGAAGACCGAGTCCGATAATGGAGGCCGATCGACCATTGTGTTGGTATAGATAGTTAGCCAGAGCTGGATAAACCACCATGGACCTCCATGCGCCACTGTCCAATTTAACATCAGATCTTGAGTGGCAGAGTAAAGTAGCTGATAGACTACCCCAAGGAGGTATCGGCCTAGAGGATATTGCTTCTTTTCAACCAGGGCTTGGGCTAGATGTTGGCAGTTCAAAGTAGGCCCACAGGTTGATCCACAGAAGATGAATCTTTCTAACCATAAAGTCAGAAAAGCTACATGTTCTCTCTCTGAAACAGACCCTTGCTCCATGTGCTCAGATATATACCCAGACCAGTGTTAACGGTGAATTTTACTAATCGACTTGGAAAGGAAAGGGGAAACTGAAGCAGAGAAGAAGGGTTGAGTTGGAGACAGACCAGGTTTCGTATCGGACCCGGTAGCCGTATCAGACTGGGAAAGGCGTTGCTATAAAGAGCGTATCGGCCGATACGAATTCGTTGTCAACGTGGGCCGATACGGGTTGTGAGTTGACAGCGTCAACGTGGGCTTGGTCTGGGCTCGAGATAAGTCTTAAAGGAGTTGCCAAATAGAGATAAAGCCCAGTTTAGTCAATTGTATCTTGTAAATTAAGTATTTTAGATCTAATCTGTGGCTTAAGTCTGCCACAAGGGCTTGTTTGTTAGTTGTAGATAAGATCGTTCCCTACAAGGGTTCTGTTGTAACCTCGGGTATAAATATCCCGATAGTTTGTACATAGAAGCTCTCTCTCAATCAATCACACAATCAGATTAATCTACTTTCGGCGCATCGCCAACCCTCGCAAGAGGTTGATTCCTGACGAGTTCTTGCTTCCCTAGAGCAAGGTAAGAACTCGTACCAAATGATTTACATCGTCAGGGCTAACGTGTCGCTTTAGGCACGTTAAGCCCTGATGATGTGATCGTTGATTATCGTGTTTTAGCTAATCTCGATGTGGTTTTCTAATTCCATCTTGTCAGCAGTTAACTCGTTTTAGGGTTTCTTGCCGACGATGATTGAATTAGTTTACTCGTTTGGATTATCTAAGGCATTTACCATCCCCAAAAGCAATCGGTGGCTTGATTTTCTTTGTGTTAAGTCTCGATTCACACTTTGAGTTGCTATCGACCTTAGTCATGTTTTGAGATCTAACACAAAGCCTGTTTTCGGTTGTAATTAAGGATAGCGCCAAGGTTTCAGCCGGTCTTACCTAATGCAGGTGATTACTTATGTTTTTTGCATGTATTTGCCACTTATACATGTGGATCGACGAATATAAATATATCGGTCGCAGGGTGTTCTCAGGATATTTCTATGATTGATGTATTTATATTGGCCGATTGGCTTGTATAAGTTTGCACTAGGGTAATAGCTAGTGTATTTATCTTAATGAAACCCTCATCGGCCGATCTCAGTGATTTACCATCGACATGTTAACATGGGCCGATGAGATTAGATCTGTTCATTTTTACTTATTATCATGAGTAAGCCGATATAGCTTTGCCCTATTGGCTGGGCGATAACAATGTGATATCGGTCTACCGGCCGATTGACCATTGTTTTCTAATACGGTTTACTTGTTTCTTGTTGATTGCAGATCAAATCAACTGGCACGCTCTGCGCACAACTAGGCAAGCCGATTTGGACCTGCACTGGAGTTAAGCAGATCTCCTAGGCTACCGTGGAAACGTAGAACCCGTTTGGTAGCGGGACGGGTCTAAATTCTGCGCCAATACGCTTTTGGCACGCCTGGTGGGACCAAAGAACGCAAACTCTGCAATAGCAACAAAATCTCCTCAAGATGTCAAAGCAAGTCGAGATTTCCAAGGAGAACATCGTCCCTGTGACCGCCGACCAGCTCAACGCAGAGCAGAAGGCAGAGATGGAACAGCTGGTCGAGCAGTTCCAGAATATGTACCTGCAAACATATTCTAGGACTCGGCAAGGCACCTTGATCCAAAAATCCAAGGTAGTTATGCCGAGTCCCGGAGATGGAGCTGGCACATCGGCGGTGACACATGACCATGCCGTCAAGACCGAGGATACTGCAGCGCCGACGTTGCAGGATAGGATTGACTCCGCAGTTCATTCTGCGCTAGTTAACCAGTCGAGGATTCTGGTGAACACATTGACCAATACGGTCAAATCGATCCTAGATGGGTCGATTCACTAGTACAAGCCTCAGGGGCCGATTTTCTTACCAGAAAATAAGTTCCCTGTCTATCGGACCCTGAGGAACGACTTGAGCACGGCTCAGCCGACAACGCCGATGCCACCCCCATCGGTGCAGCCAACGACGACACTGCCATTGGTCCTTACCAAGCAGACAGGGGGGAGCCCTCAGCATATCATGGAGGAAAAGTATGCACAATGGGTCAACGGGAAGCAACCAGCGATCGAGCCGATGCAGCAAGTTCCTGTCAACCAGCCATCGGCCGTATAGCCGCAAGCCCTAGTTTTCAACAATCCTCCACTACAGGCGGCTTACAGTACGCCACAGGGCTACCACCAGCACACCGCAGGGCAATATGGCGCGCAAAACATGGATCACCACTACCAGCCATACTCCCCCAGGCAGTATCAAGCGGAGGGCTTGCAGCAATCATACCAGCAAGACCTCCCACATTGGCCTGCAGGATACTGGGCCGATATGATAGCCGAAGTGATGCGGGATCAGTTCAGCTTGAAGCCCAAGGAGAACTCTATAGTGTATCGGCACCCGTATCCCGAGGAATTTGACAGAGTACTATTGCCAGGCCGATACAAGATCCCATGCTTTTCCAAATTTTCGGGGCAGGATAATGTCTCGACATACGAGCATGTAAGCCGATTCCTAGCACAGTGCGAAGAGGCATCTGGTATCGAGGCTTTGAGGGTGAGATTTTTCCCTCTGTCTTTGTCAGGGTCTGCATTCACATGGTTTTCATCTTTACCCTGCAATTCCATCAGAGGATGGATAGATCTGGAGAAACAGTTTCATAGATATTTCTATAACGGCGTACAAGAGATGAAATTGTCCGATCTGACTGCCATTAGACAACGAGTCGACGAATCGGTCCCGGAGTATATTCAATGATTTAGGGACATAAGGAACAGATGCTACAGCCTTAGCCTGACCGATTCGCAGCTCGCCGATTTGGCGTTCCAAGGATTGCTAGGGCCGATACGCGAGAGGTTCTCCTCGCAGGAATTTGAAAGCCTAGCTCAGCTAGCACAACGGGTATCGGCCCACGAACAACGATTCCAGGAGGCTAAGAAATTTGCGAGAAAGATTAATACAGTCTATCAGTATGCCTCCGACGACGACGACGATGAGGATGTGGATGTCGACCTGGCCGAGTGGGCCCAGATGAGGAAACCTACAACTTGTCAATGGGTGAAGAAGGGCGACAAAGAAGACAAATTTGACTTCAACATCAACAAGGCTGATAAGATATTTGATCTATTGTTGCAAGAAAAGCAAATTCAACTGCCAGGAGGTCACGTATTGCCATCGGCCGAAGAAATCAAGAAGAGAAGATATTGCAAGTGGCATAACTCTTACTCTCACCATACCAACGAATGCAAAGTCTTCAGACAACAGATCCAATCGGCTATTGAGCAGGGCAGAATTAAGATTGATGACGCCAAGAAGCCGATGAAGATAGAAGGACACCCGTTCCCAGTCAACATGGTACGGGCGGACAGGGCCGACGGCGGTGGCCATCGGACCGGCAAGCAACCTTACCAGACCTCTGACGGCCTGATCAAAAAGTACCAGCGGAGGTGCGAAGAACAAGCTCAAGACTACGCCGATCAAGATAACTCTTATGACCCACATTGGGAATGCGAGTTCTTCTGTTTTTGCTGGAATGAGGGGATGAGGTTGCCATCCATTTAGGAGTGCCCTGCGTGCAATGGGGAAGAAGATTATTATCAGGGCAGCTCAAGCAGGCAAGCGCATCGGCCGGCCAAGCAAAGAAAATCTGTGCATGAAAGGCTAGGGCCGATGCGCCAAGAACAACATATTGAAGACGAGGAGCAGGTCCAGAACCCCCAATGGTGCCCAAGCGATGTGTTCAGCAAGACCCAAAAACAGCGGGTTCAGAGGCTAAGGAGGAAGGAGCAAATCCAGGAGCAACAAGCGACAATAGCCCATCGGTCGGTTAAGACCAGGAAAGAATGGAGGATAAAATCCATGGTGGTCTCGGCCGATGAAGGCACCTCCGATACAACTCGAGCTTCTGTGGCTTCAAAAGGTAAAAGAATAGCATCGGCGCCTGTTAACATGGTTTTTATACTGCCAGCAGAATACAGCGTGCAGGCGGCCGATGAGGCAATGGCCGACGACGAACAGTCCTCGGCTAGACTACAGTTGTCACCAGATCAAGCCGTATTTGACAAGCCAGTTGATGACAGCTACAGGCACTTGCGGCCGTTGTACATCAAGGGATTCATCAACGGGCGGCCGATGACGAAGATGCTGGTCGATGGTGGCGCGGCGGTCAATTTGATGCCATATACAACCTTCAGGAAGCTTGGAAAAGTACATGAAGACCTTATCAAGACAAATATGGTATTAAAGGACTTCGGTGGCAACGCGTCCGAGGCGAAGAGGGTCCTAAACGTGGAACTCACCTTGGGCAGCAAGACAGTACCCACCACCTTCTTTGTCTTCGACGGAAAGGGTTCCTATAGCTTGTTGTTGGGACGGGATTGGATACATGCGAACTGTTACGTCCCTTCAACAATGCACCAATGCCTCATGCAATGGCAAGGGGACCAGGTTGAGATCGTGCAGGCCGATCGGTCAGTACACGTGGCCAATGCCGATCTCGCAGTAAGGGAGATGGAGGGAATCGACTGCTTGTCCGGGCGAGTCTGGGACGCCGATTTCCTCAAAGTAACTGACTGCGACATCGAGACGATTGAAGATCAAGACAAGCAGTTACTTTAACAAAGATGTGCCGTCCGTCGTTGAAGATGAACAAGCTAGTCCCTACACAGATGATGCGGTGGACGAGCTCGATGGCAAGTTGGGACAGGGTTTTACGTCGGCCGATGAACTCGAAGAGGTTGACATAGGAATAGGTGATAGGCCTAGGCCGACGTATGTAAGTGCTAACTTGCCAAAGGAATACAAGAGTAATCTTATAAATCTGTTGAAAGAATTCATGGATTGTTTTGCATGGGAATATCATGAGATGCCAGGATTAAGCCGATCGATTGTAGAACATCGGTTACCAATCAAACCAGGCTATCGGCCATTTAAACAAGCTCCTAGGAGATTTAAGGCCGATATGCACGAAGCTATCAAGGCAGAGATCACATGACTTTATGATGCCAACTTCATCAGACCTTGCCGATACGCGGAATGGGTCTCCAATATAGTTCCAGTAATGAAGAAAAACGGCAAGCTCAGGGTATGTATCGACTTCAGAGACTTGAACAAGGCAACACCAAAAGACGAATACCCTATGCCGTTGGCCGATTTGCTTGTCGATGCCGCGTCTGGGCACAAAGTTATCAGCTTCATGGATGGAAACGCAGGCTACAACCAGATTTTCATGGCCGAAGAAGATGTCCACAAGACAGCTTTCCGGTGCCCGGGAGCAATCGGCCTGTACGAATGGGTTGTCATGACATTTGGTTTGAAGAATGCTGGAGCTACGTATCAAAGGGCTATGAATTATATCTTCCATGACCTTATCGGCTCCTTGATTGAAGTTTACATTGATGATGTCGTCGTGAAGTCAAGAGAATATGATATGCACTTGGCCGATTTACGCAAGGTACTTGAAAGAGCGAGAAAGTATGGCTTAAAAATGAACTCTAACAAGTGTGCCTTCGGCGTATCGGCCGGTCAGTTTTTGGGTTTCTTGGTCCACGAAAGAGGAATCGAGATCACACAGAAGAACATCGATGCTATAAAGGAAATCAAGCCTCCGACGACCAAGACCAAGTTACAATCTCTGCTCGACAAGATCAATTTCGTTCGGCGCTTTATATAAAACCTGTCAGGAAGAATAGAGCCGTTCACTCCGTTACTGAAGATAAAGGATGATGAAGAGTTCATATGGGGTGATAAGCAACAGAAGGCGCTGGATGACATCAAGGAATATTTGAGCTCCCCACCAGTGTTAATTCCTCCACAGAAGGGAGTTCTGTTCAGGCTGTACCTATCGGCCGATGAGAAGTCTATCGGCTCAGTCTTAGTTCAGGATATTGACAGCAAAGAGCGGGTTATTTTCTATCTCAGCAGGAGGTTGCTGGATGCCGAGACAAGGTACACGCCGGTAGAAAAACTCTGTTTGTGCTTATATTTTTCATGTACTAAGTTGAGGCATTATTTACTTTCCAATGAGTGCATCGTGGTAAGTAAGGCCGATGTGATGAAATACATGCTATCGGCCCCTGTACTAAAAGAAAGAATTGGGAAGTGGATTTTTGCCTTGACAGAGTTCAACTTGCTGTATGAATCGGCTAAAGCGATCAAGGGACAAGCCCTGGCCGATTTTATTGTTCAGCATAGAGATGACTCAATTGCATATTCAGATATTGTGCCATGGACGTTATATTTCGATGGGTCTGTTTGCAGACATGGATGCGGTATCGGCCTAGTCATCATATCCCCTCGGGGGGCAAGCTTCGAGTTTGCCTTTACTATCAAACCTTATTATACAAATAATCAAGCCGAGTACGAGGCTGTTCTCAAAGGCTTGCAGTTATTACAAGAAGTCGAGGCCGATTCCGTAGAGATCATTGGTGATTCTCAGCTGGTCATTAATCAACTTTTTGGAGATTATGAGTGCAAGAATGATATTCGCAGAGTCTACAATGAGGAATGCATGGAGTTGCTACAAGCTTTCAAGATTGTGACGATGAGGCATATACCCAGGAAGCAGAACTTCGAGGCCAATGATTTAGCTCAGGGGGCACCGGGATACAGGCCGATGACTAAAGATGTTCAGATTCAGATTGCCACCGTGGATGCCGATGATTGGAGGTCCGATATCATTCAGTATTTGAGAAATCCTTCTCAATCGGCGTCACGCAAAATGAAGTATAAAGCTTTACGTTATGTCTTACTGGATGACGACCTGTATTATCGGACGATTGATGGTGTCTTGCTCAAATGCTTAAGTATTGAAGAAGCTAAAGTTGTCATGAGCGAGGTTCATGAAGGGATTTATGGAACACATCAATCGGCCCATAAAATGAGATGGCTACTGAAACGCGTTGGATATTTTTGGCCAACGATGCTAGAGGATTGTTTCAAGTACTATAAGGGATGTCAAGATTGTCAGAAATTTGGAGCAATTCAAAGAGCACCGGCATCGGCTATGCATCCAATCATAAAGCCATGGCCGTTTTATGGATGGGGCATAGATATGATCGGCCAGATAAACCCGCCATCCAGCAAAGGACACAAGTATATATTGGTGCCTACAGATTACTTCACAAAATGGGTTGAGGCCGTTCCCCTCAAGAAGGTTGATTCCAAGGACACAATTCAGTTTGTCAAAGAGCATATAATATATCGGTTCGGACTTCCACAAACATTGACTACAGATCAAGGATCAATCTTCGTGTCCGATGAGTTTGTGCAGTTTGCTGCGAGCATGGGTATTAAATTATTAAATTCTTCTCCATATTATGCGCAAGCTACTGGGCAGGCAGAAGCTTCCAACAAAACTTTAATCAAGTTGATCAAGAGGAAAATCGACGAACAGCCGAAACGGTGGCATACCACGCTAGCCGATTCCCTTTGGGCGTATCGGATGGCTTGCCATGGTGCAATTCAAGTGCCACCTTATCAGCTGGTTTATGGGCATGAAGCTGTGCTGCCATGGGAAACCAACATCGGCTCAAGGATGAGTATCATAACCTTATGGTCGATGAGCTGGACGATTTGGCACATGTTCGACTGCGGGCATTGGAGAAAATCAAGCGTGATAAAGATCGAGTTGCTCGTCATTAGAATAAGAAAGTTGTTGCCAAGTCGTTCGAGGAAGGGGATCTTGTCTGGAAATTAATAATGCCAATCGGTTCTCGCGATAACAAATTCGGCAAGCGGTCACCTAACTGGGACGGTCCTTTTCAGATTCATCGCTACGCTCCCCATAATGCTTATCTGCTCAAGGGATTAGATGGACAAGTTTATGGTAGAGCTCTCAACGGCAAGTACTTGAAGAAATATTATCCAAGCCTCCCGCCGGTTTATGATTATAGCTGATGTGTCATGCATCGCCTTTAGATGGCCGATATACACTATCGTCCTTAGTTCAAATTTTACAACACTAGCCCTCATCTTCTAAAATTTGGGGGGCATATATATATACAAGCGCGGAATTTTTCAAGGGAATTTTCAAGGAATTTTTCAAGGAATTTTCACATTGGATTTCAATTCGGCTTTCTGGCCGATGAGCTTGTTTATAGTAAAGGAATATTTGTTTGCAGGACGGATTTCAAATTGGATTTTTCAGATTAAGATCGAATTCAGCTTTCTGGCCGATGAGATTAAGGGATATTTGTTTGCAGGAAGGATTTCACAAGTCATATTCAAGTTGAAGTTTTCAGATTAAATTCGGCTGCTTGGACGATAAGGATTGCATTTGCACAGTATCAAGACAAAATGTGCTACATCACCCTATGAAGTCTGCAATAGCTGCGACGGCTTTACGGCGGATCTGCTCGATGTCTTCTATAGCCTGAGCGTCATCGGCCGTCGACCCTGGGATCGGTTTCAAAGATTTGCTCAGGGCCGCAAGGTACTTGGCCGATGCCTTGAGCTTTGCCGTCTGATCTTCTATGGCTTTAGGCGAGGCACCTATCCTGGCTTCGACTTCTTGGATTTCTTGGCGAGTGGATTTCAACTTCGATTCTAGCTCCGCCTCGAGACGATGGAGTTCTTCAAGTCTGTTTCTCAAGACGATCGGCTCCACCGCTAGCTCATCCAATCTGGTCTTGTCAGCATTGACTTGGGCCTTGCTAGCGGACAGAGCCGATTCCAGTTGGTCACGCTCTCGTCGCTCTGTGAGTCTTTCTTTGGCTTTGTTGAGCTTGAATTGGTATTGTTCCAAGAAGATAGCCGGTGTTAGGACCTCCATCAGGTCTTCAGGCAGCTCGTCTTGAATTTCTTGTACCCTGACCCTGATGGGGGTGCAGTCTTCCACCAAGTACTCCAGCGAGGATTTCAGCCAATTGGCAATGTCGGTCAGCCGGTTCTTCAGATCGTCAGAGATTGGCGCCCTGGCTGTGCTGGGTAGTTCCTTGTCCTCGTCGTCAAGAAACTGGCCGATATCAAAGGAGAACATATCGGCCAGGTTCTATAAACATCAACGTGGGACGAAGTCAGCTTTATTAAACAAGAACCGGCAGAAAGGGGATCTTAGTAATCTTAGTTACCTGTGTTGGAGCATCAGTGGTCCTTGCATCGGCCTCCCTTTGCTGTGTCGACGCAGTAGGCAAGGGGGTTGGCCGATGTGGTGAAGGTGATGGAGCCCTAGGCTACAAAAGCAAGAAATTGGTAAATGGGGTTATATAAATAGCAAGATAATGCAAAAATCAACTCTTACCGAGACAGTCGGAGAGGGTGGTGGAGAAGGAGAAGGAGTCCTCAATCGGGCCTTGGCTCGTTCGCGCCGCTGTAGAGTGGCTTTCTTGGTTCTTGATAAAGGGGCCGATCGAGCTCTTTCCTTCAGTACAGATGACGCCGCAGCCTAAAAAGGATATGAAGTTAAAGTGTGACAGTACAATGGCGTTATATAAGCACGGAGAGGAGATTATGTTTACCTTGCGAACTGCGTGTCTGGTCCTTTTTGGTTGCGGGGCATCGTCTTGGTCATCGGCCGGTGGGATCTCAGTAGCTTCGGCCGATGGCTCCTGGGTGGTTTCGGCCGATGGGTTTTCTTCTGCATGAGCGTCGGCTGCCGCTGCGTCAACCTCCTCCTCCATCACTTGTTCGTCAAGAAAGTCTTCCAGGGAGGGGTCTAGCTCCTCGACATCGGACTGATCATCGGTTCTGGCCTTTTTGCTGGCTTTTTGTGATTTACTTTTGGCTGGCGCTTTCCTCTTAGGGTTTCCTTTTGGCATCAAACCTTGGAGAAGCGACGCCAGCTTTGGGGCAGTTTGGCCGATGATCGATTCCATGATGGTTGTTCCCGATGGGGCTAAAGCCTGGTAATAGAAGATTTCTTGCCCGCTGTTGCTCACAGATGGAATCGGACCATCGGGGACTTGAGGGCTGATGTTTTTGACGAGGTCTGTCACATAGAATCGGGCCGATTGGTGAAAAATATGAGCGGCCCACTCTTGCCACCATACTTGGAAGCTGATGTGGACAAACGAGCTTAGATGCAGCCGATCGCAATCGTCGAGATTTGGGAGCTCGATCTCAAACGCCTTGCTCAATTTTACTTATTATCATGAGTAAGCCGATACAGCTTTGCCCTATCGGCTGGGCGATAACAATGTGATATCGGTCTACCGGCCGATTGACCATTGTTTTCTAATACGGTTTACTTGTTTCTTGTTGATTGCAGATCAAATCAACTGGCACGCTCTGCGCACAACTAGGCAAGCCGATTTGGACCTGCACTGGAGTTAAGCAGATCTCCCAGGCCGCCGTGGAAACGTAGAACCCGTTTGGTTGCGGGACGGGTCTAAATTCTGCGCCAACAACCAGCCTCCAATTTTCTTGGTTTTCAACTTATGGCTGCTGTTAATGAGGAGGTTGAAGGGGTTGATCTCAGAAAGAATATCCAAGCCTGTCAGCATCTTGATATCTATCTGTGTAGGGGTCATCGGACCTTGCCTTAACACGAAGGCATTCAAAGTGGTAGACCAAAAATAAGTGGCTGCTGACATGAGGGGTTCGTTCTTCTTGGTATCGGCTAGCGATAGAGCAAGGCACTGGCTGATTCCAATCTCATCCCAATGGACTTGCTTGGCTGCGGCAATCCTCTTGTACCAGGTTCTGTACCCATTGAGCTTCGACGGCCAGGATCTAAAGGTATGCTTCCAGGAGGAAACGCTGGGCTTTGTTTGCTTGAAGGGGATTCTGGTCGATTCCGCGTTTATCAGCCAGGTGGGGTCAGAGTTGCCCATGGGACCCAGAAGGAATCGGTGTGATTTGTGATTTGTGGGGATCAAGATCTAGTTCTTGAAGACCTACGGCATATGAACAGTAGTGAAAATAAGACCCGAGGGGCAAGGGCGGAAACCCTAGTTTGAAATATCTCAGCGGGAAAATGAAAATGTAGCTTTGAAGAAGGATTGATTTACCTCAGGGATCTCGAAGGCGTAGAACGGCAAGGATGCCATGGATGCTGTTGGGGAAGTCGTCGTTGAGGAAGTCGATGCTGGAGGATGCCAAGGAGTCGCCGGGATTGAAAGGCGCAAACAGCTAATGAGGAACTGCGCGAGAAAGTCGGCAGAGGAAGGATGCGAATATGGACCTACGTGGTTTTTGAGCAAACCCCAGCGAAGAAGTCGATGAGTTCCAACTCGAAGCTTGTTCTCGATCATAATTAAGGATAGTACCAGGGTTTCAGCCGGTCTTATCTAATACATGTGATTACTTTATGTTTTTATATGTATTTGTCACTTGTATGAGTGGATCAACGGATATAAGTATATTTGTTACAGATTGATCTCAAGACTTTTCTGTGATCAGTATATTTATATTGGTCGATTGGTTCATACAGGTTTGCATTAGAGTATTAGCTAGTGTATTTATCTTTTACATCCCTCATCGGCCGATGCCGTCAGATCAATATCAACATGTTGATGGAGGCCGATGGGATTGGATCTGTATTTTAATCTTATTTCATTATAACCTCAAGTAAGCCGATACAGCTTCGCCCTATCGGCTCGGTCCTCACGATGTAACATCGGGCTATCGGCCGATCGGCCATCGTTTATTAACTTGGTTTACTTGTTTATTCTTGTTGATTGCAGATCAAATCAACTCGCATGCCCTAAAAACACCTAGGCAAGCCATTGGACCTGCACTGGAGCTAAGCAGATCTCCCAAGCCGCCGTGGAAACGTGGAACCCGTTTTGACATCTGGCGGGTCGAAATTCTACACCAACAGCGGCGGCCACGCGACACGGCCGCGCAGCAGCCAAGCCGCGGCCATGGCGCGGCTGCCGGCACGGCGGTGCGCGAAGCCACGGGCGCGGGCGGCGGCGGATGCGGTGGCGGGTGCGCGCGGGCGGCGGCGGAGCTGTGGGCACCCGGAAATCATACCGTCCAATGTATTTTGTGATCACCACATAATTTTGGATGAGTGGGATCCATACACGCATAAATAGCCACTCATACCTCAATGTGCCCATGACCACAAAATTTACAACATTCAGTATAAAATCCATAATGCCGAATAATGAACAAAGGAGATATTGCTGGGACTTTCGCATGCCAGTCAACTTCAGCCTGAGACATGCCTGTCAAACCACATGAAGGCGGCGACCAGATGTGTTACACATCTCAGGAGACTTGACTCAAATTGCGAGAGCTCTACAACATCTCAATTGTCCAAAATTCATACTCATGCCTAGCTAGTCCCCAGGAAAAGCGACTAGCCTTGCACTTTCATCGCAAGCAATTGATAAACATCACAAATGCATAAAGGTAGATAAAAGGACAGCAATATACATATATTATAATGGGATTCTAAGGCCCATCTTACAACACAAACTATAGCAGTGGAAGTTTGAATAATTCACATAAACAAAAACAAGGCCCGTGATGTGCCACTCAACCCAAAGGGCAACCAACCGGGGCAAGAGTCAAGCTGAAAAGCTACTCACCACCCTCACCGCCCTCGGTAGGGTAGTAAGAACAATAAAGTATGCCGATATCCTCATCTGAAATTTGCAGGCACCGGGTTAAGTACAACAATGTACTCGCAAGACTTACTCTTTAATATATATACATAGAACAAAGGAGTATGCAAGCTTCTACCTTAAAAGAGGGTATAAGGGTTCAAGTTTTGCATAGAAGCCAATTTAGTTTAGCAAATCACAAGTTGCAAATATAAATTTTCCAACTTAGCACAATCTGAAATTTGATCACAAATAAGCACAACCCGTGCTCTCATCACTATCCATGTATAAGCACAACCCGTGCTCTCATCACCATCCATGGACTACCATTATCCAACCATGGCTTGCAAACTTATCTATTCCATAACCAAAAATAATCCAACCCATTTAACCCGATTTGATGCTAACATAGATGAGCTAACACATCAAGCGGTCGTCCTGTAACCGTGGACACGGCTATTCGAATAGTTTTACTCTGATCAGAGGGGTACATCTTTACCCACACGAAATGAACAAGAATCAAATGCTTTCACACGCACACAGGTGTTACTCACAAGTGACACAAGCTCATAACATGCCCTTTCCTAGTCCCACCCCAACCACCTAAACCACGCCTGGGCCCCCGACGACTTAGCCACATGCTTGTGTGATGTGGCTAAGGCGGGCTCACCATCGTGGGAGACACCCCCTGCCAAAACACGACACACCTGGGTTCTCCAAAGGAACAGCATCCTCATGATTGACCAGCGTAGCGTAGATGATCACAGTACAACGTAGTACTAAGTCAAGCCGTCCCATACCGGCGTGTGGTAGTACGTAAGGTGCTTGAATAGATGACAACATGTTCGGTCCTTAACAACCCAGACGAGGCTACTTGCATCAGGGAAAACCACAATCCCTTCATCGCCCTATCACTCGTCCAAGTTAAAGCAGATTTACCATATGAACCATTTAGTATAAGTGGTCAGATTTTATGCCCATAAATCGCAAGTAATGAATAACTTCAATCGATAGCTCCATCTATCGATTTTTAACACTACTAGATCTAAGCATGGCTAAGCATCGGTAAAACAAATAAAACCTTTCCAAGCATTTCCATCCAGAGGTTACAAGGATAAATGGTAACAATGAAGCAAGGAAGGATATGCAGCAAATAGGTATAACCAAATCTAACCAATGCCGATAATTTTGTAGTAAATCAACACATGCATATATATTGTTCTGCAATCAAATCATTTTAGCAAAATAGGGATTCTATATGCATCGATGTTTGCCTTGCTGCTGTGAGAAATCACAATCAAACTCAGGTTCTGGCTCCACGTACTCCGGAACGTCGGAATATAAATCATCATAATGTGCGAAACAAATAAACATCCAAATAATGCGAAAAATCCAAAATACTCTAAAATGCATGAATTCCTCACAGTGGGTTAATCATGTCTTAAAATGATTTTAGGTGAAGAAATGTCTATTTTATTATTGCTATTTTGAAAGTTATGAATTTTACAAGTTCAACAAAAAGAGAATTAGTTATTTGTTTAAACTTGTTTTAGGAGGTAGTTTTGTCAAATTCCTTTCATTCAGGTCAAATGGTACATATTTCTAAGGTGAACAGCAGTGGATTCATAATTTTGGGATCAACTATTGATTTTCTAGAGATTAAACAAGTCCTATGTGAAAAATAAGAGTTATTGTTTTACTTACAATTGTAGTTACTTTTCCTATACAGAAAGTGCCATATTTTATTTTATTACATTAAAGTTCATACTTTGTTGATTCTACAGAAACTTGGTTCATTCCATTTGAAGTAAAAATGAATTTTCTACAAATTTTACAATTTCTATGTTATCACTTCCATATTTGAATTTTAGAAATTAATATCCTACTGTGAGCATAGGATTTTATTACACCATATTAAAGTTTACAATTTTATGGACCTACTGAAATTGGTTTCATTCCAAAATGAGTTATATTTGATTTGATATGATTTTTACAAGTTTGAAGTAATTTTGTGTTGAAAAGATAAAGATTAACTCATTTCCTTTATTATTTTCAAAATAAAAACCCTTGGGTCCATAGGTCAGTCATTGGTTGTTTTGCAGAAAAGCCCCTAGGGTTTGCAGAAACCAACCCAAACTCCAAAACATGTGCTAATACATTCTTCATTAAGAATCCCTAAGGTTTTCTCTATTTATAATCAGGTCATGGGCGCAGTTGTCATATCAATGAATCTTACAAATTAAACCTTACAACTTTTAAACTTTTACTAAGCATAGTCCTTAAGCTCTAATCCAATCGGGCCCACATGTCAGGGACTCGGCAGCTCGGGGGAGCAGGGCAGCAGTGCACTGGCGAGCTTCCCGCCGGCGACGACGGCGAACGGCGGCAGATCTCGGTGGGCGGCTATAAGAGAAAAAGAAGAGGAGATCAATGCGAAGCTATCAGTGGTCTCCTCACTAGCTGCGATGGCTGGAGTCAATGGCGATGACGGCGTAGGCGGCGATGACGTTCGGTGTGCAGGTGCAAGTAGAGCTATGGCTCACTTCCATGCGAGCTAATGCATGTATGCGATTATACAAGCCTCGTGGAGACTTACCAAAACACCCGCGACAGTCGGCAACGCTTGGGCAGCTATGGTACTTGGGATGAACTCCGGCGGTGGTGCAGCCCTTTGGTTTCACGGTGACAGCGATCCTCGGCCGATGATCTGCTAAGAGGAGTACAGGGTCGTCTCAGGGATCACCTAATGATGCTCCACGAGTGGGGAATCGAAGTGAGGCTCACCGGAGAAGAGGAATTCGACGATGACATCCGACGACCGGGGTGGGGGAAGAAGAAGCCGATCTCCTTCTCCACGGCTTCGGGGTTCAATTCCTTGCATCGGCGTCTTCCTGGGATCAAGGTGAAGACGGTGGCGCGGCGGCTTAGCTCGGCTTGGACGAGGTTGGTCGAACGACGACGATGCCTGGGCGACGGCGCTCTGGTGTTCTCGGGGCACGGTGGCGTTTCGGCTTCACGACGGCAAGACAGGAGATGGGGTTAGAGAGGATGGGATCGGCATCGTGTGGAGGTGACAGAACACAGGAGGAGCAGGGATGACCGTGGCTCAATAGCGGCGGCAACGATCGTCGTCTCCATGGCCGACGGCAAAGATGGAGGTGACAGGGACAAAGCAAGCGCTCTCTCTTGGCTTGGTCGGCACAGGAATGAAATGAGAGAGAAGGTGATGCTCTGGGAAGGTCAAGGGCGAGCGTCGGCGGCTGCCACGGCGGTGGACATGCGTCGAACACCCGGTGTCGATCTCTTCCTCGCTCTTTGTCTCTCTCTCGGTCTCTTGAGCGGTGGAGCAAATGCACAGAGGTAAAGCTAGCCTAGGATCCCGACAGGTGGGTCCAGGGTTGATGCAAACAGAGGTAAAACGAGAGGGATGGGTAGGAGATTAGGTAAACTCACTGTCGACCGCGGTCTCGGGCCGGCCCGGGAAGAGGAAGCGGCGGGGACGCGGGCAGCTTGGGAAGTCCCGGGGAGGAGGAGGGGAAGGAAGCGGCCGAGGCAGCTCGGTGGCTTGGGTCGGCCCGGGGGAAAAAGGAATTGGGCTGACGGCCCAAAAAGGAAGAAAAAGAAAAGGAAAAAGGAAAAAGGAATTTTTCAGGGATTTATTTATTGCGCTTGAGGTTTTTAATTGATTAAAATTATTTTTATGGCTCTGAAAATTCCACTAAAAATCCTGTAGTGTATTTTAACATGGGAAACTCAAGAAAAATCCCACCATGCCATTTCCACTTGATTAAATATATTTTTAATTTGGAATTTTGCTCTAGGTTAAAAAGAAAATTGGTTTTACGCGATTTAATTTACGAATTTAACCTGGAAAACGAACTTCGGGGTGTGACAGTTGGGAACTCCTCGCCAAACGCCGGGCGCCAGCCGATGATTTCCTTGGCCGGAAGAACTCCGTCCTTCACCATTTCCCGCAGAGTCGATCCTTCACATCTAAGGTTGCCCATTGGTCGAAGGGGATTTCTCTCTCTTCTGCCATGGATGCGGATTGGGGGAAGTGAACCTGGAGCTGGGAGTGGAGATTCTTTGGAGGAAATGTTGGGAGCTGGTTGCGCGCAGTGGATCTTGATGCAGCTTGAGCTTCTGGATGGATGGATTTGGATGCGCACGAGTTTTAGGTTTCTTCGGAAGAGCTTGTGAACAGGAGCACGAAAGGAAAAATTTTTGAAAGATGAAGCGGCGGGGAAGACGACGACGCTTCAGTGATTTTAGGGTATCGGTAGGTTTTCTCGTGTTTGGGCCAAGACCCATGAGAAGCTTACGGGCCATAATACAGGTGCGGCTTGACACGTGTCTCTAGGGACTTAAGCAGATTTGCCTTGGCAATATGCACGTGTCTTATTGCCCAATGCCTTTGAAATCCTTTCATACAACAGTTACACAACTTTTTGAGGGTTGGTACGATGCAACTTGGAAGGTGACAAACAGTAAAGTTTTTTATAACTGTCCTGGTAACTTTTTTATAGGTTGCAGGAGCTGTTTGGTTTTTACAAAGCATTTGATTTTATATTATATCAATGCTGATCTGCCACCTTGGTGTGCTTTTCTGATTGAGACTAATATTATGGCTTAGGCTTTTTAATATTTTGGTCATATTCTTCAGATGACTGTTAAATCTATTATGGGTTTATTAACTCGGATTTTCTATTCCTGAGGTTGGCCGAGTTGTATGCACCGAGAGGACTCGGGCATAACAACTCGGATAGCATGAGCTTACCAGTACTCGGGGTCATTATACACTATGCCTTGATTATAAGGTTATGTGTTATATGATTTTTTAGATTGCTTTTGGCTTAGGCTAGGCATTTATTTATATCACTCAGATGAGTAAAATTATTACAGTTCTTGACTATATGCTTAGTTTGTTTTAACTAAACACATAGTCGGGGGCTACACCTAATTAGGTGCATCAGTCGATGCACCTAAATATATATTCTTGGTGATTTTTTTGAGATGTTTTTCAGCCCTTCATAGCCTTTCTATTGGATGATAAAGCACTCAGGAGACCTGGGCAGAGATGATGGAAGCACTCGGCGATGAAAGCACTTGGCTAAGGAGGTACTCGGCTATGTGTTATTCTGGTTCGAGGCGAAGTTATCTCATCGACTGTGAAGGTCTCAGGGGCTACTGTGGAGATTATGGGTACCATATACCCACATGGCTAGCTTATCCAACTTACCATAGGGGATAGGTTATGTCTCATGATTATGTAATCAGCTTAGGACTTGAGTATTATGTTACCATTGTATAAGGTAACGGCTTATTGTCCAGAGTTGGTAAGGTTGAGGAGTCCGATATAGTGTATAACTAGGTCTCCGACTTGTAAGCCTATCCTCCAAGACTATATAAGGAGGATAGGGCGTCTCTTGAGGGACATAAGAAAACATACACGAACACACGAGTTCAAGAGATCAAGAGATCAATAAACCACTCAGCGGATCAAATCCCCAAAATAGGAGTAGGGTATTACTTCTTTATAGAAGGCCTGAACCTGTCTAAACCTTTGTGTCAACTAACCCATCGTGCTTGGCCCTTGACTGCTACCCCTAATTTCTTATTGCCGAAACCAAGTTTCGACACCTGGCCAGGCCAGGCAGCACGCATACGCGACATGCGCATGAATGGTCAGCCAAAATTGGTTCCTCATCCTTGCGCAGATGCGGTGTCCTTTTGCAGTTTTGTTTTTTTTTTTTGGAGCGGCGTGGAGTCCGAATAAGTTTCGCGTGACTTATCTGGTTCGATTGCGCGGAGTGGAGATCGTGCAGGCGCCCTGATCAAACGTCCTGATATCTTTATATAAACTGAACCGCTGCCTTCACGCAATATACGCGAAATCAATCTAGGGTTTGCCTCCTCCGCTGTACTGCGTCGTCGCTCATAGTCTACGCCGTCCTGCTCGCCGGCGTGCACCGGCGATCGGGAAAGCAGGTCTCCGGAACCTTCGCCTTCGGCGTCTTGCACCAGGAGAAGGCGGCAATAAGGTTTTTAGGAAGCGCTTCGCGCAACTGCTTGCTGTTCATCCACAACGGCGTGTTTTCCTCTTCGCTCGGGTACTGCGTGCCGTCGTCAACTCCCAATACCGCGAGTCCTTCCTGCTGTGCAGTCGAACTTCCAGAACTCTCGGTACGCATCAAACATGTTTCGTATATTTGATCTGTTCATGTTTTATTGTTTAGTTTACATGTGTAGATCGAATAATACGATTATGTTAGTTTACATCTGCAATGCCATGATTTATTTATGGAATAAATTAAATCACTATGTGCTTATATTTTCAACATGACCAACAATTATTTCTGCTAGCTATGTACCCGAAACCCTAAACCAGGTATAGGCTGCAGATAGGTTGCGACATATATGTATATGCTATGTACTCTTTCCCTAATTTTTTTCACTGGGTTTTTATGGAGTTTTAATGAGGCATAGACATCATACGGTGAGTGTCCAAAGGGGAGTGTTAAGAAACTTTGTGCTTGGCCCATAAAGGCCTAGCCCAAATATATTTATTGGGCCCATCACCGAACTTTCCAAATATAGATTTGCAGTATAGAAAGAGGAGAATGATTGCTCATTTGTACACTTGATAAAAGGATTGGAATAAGAAAGAGAGTCCCACCCTAAATCTTTGTCTCCACTTTTGCTCTTAGATTATACAACCTTGTTGGACTACTCCGTACCAGGGATTGTATAATAGGAATAAGATTATGTGGTATTTTTTGATCTAATGAGTCAGTTTTATTGTACCTGCTCTAGTGAGTTAAGAACAGTTGACGGCTGAAGAAAGATGGCGGACGATCCAACGTGGGAGCGAAACCTGATAGTTTTGGTGGAGAACTGTTTACTGTATGGCTGTTTCGTTTTAATTCTTCATCCTTTACTCTAGTTGAACTGTCGATGTAAGTAGTAGGAAATTACAGTTGTAATATTCGCGTTTTGGGGCACCTGACCTAGCGGGGAATACTTAAAATTGGACGCCTGATTTGATGAAAAAAAAATCGGACGTTCGATTTGATGAAAAAAGTCGGACGCTCCACTGGCTGCGTGTACAGGTGTACACCTTCTTTGCAGTTCTCTCTTGCTGTGTGTACAGGTGTTATATTATCTTTCCCTAGTCACACATGCAGTCATACAACATTCAATTATCAATCTTCAAACAATTTTTTAAAAAAAGTTACTTATCCAATCTGACATCTTATTACATCGTTATCGTTATATTCGTTGTAATTAAATCTTTATAATAACATTTTATATGATTATATTCCAATGAAAAAAAGTTATGTTTCACATGTGCGAAGGGATGCGTCGAACTTGCTGATAGAGCTGAGCTTAGTCTCTTGAAGGCAAAGGATATCTGGTTTGTGTTCTAGGATGGTCTGGTAAATAAGCGCTTTCTTCTTAGCGCAGCCCAGACCACGGACGTTCCATGTCATGAGCTTCATGTAAAAAAAGGAGAAACACAGAAGCAAACAAACCCACAAGGTGTTATAAAAGTTAGTCGATATAGCGAAACGACAACTAACCTTAATGATCACTTCATTGATCATCTAAGACATGTCAGATGACAACACAGAAACACACGATATTTGTTAACGAGATTCAGTCGAAGCCTAATCCCCGGGACTCTAATTATGGGCACTCCTTCCCAACCAACATAGTACCTAGCCGCTACGAGTCTATGGCCTCATCGCCATCATCTCCTTGTGTGTCTATGCTACATTATAGTCGTCATGTTTACATTGTGATGTCCCCCTCTCTATTTAAGAGAGTCTACGACAGAGTCTGACTCAAACTCTATCAAACATTTATTTTAACTCCAAGTCTAGAATCACCATGTCGATCCAACTATCCTCCAGACTTTGGTTGTCTTCTTTTTTCTTTAAGAGGCTCTGCTATCCCTGTAACTTCTTCCTCTGGACTCTGCCTGCAACAGTAGTCCACATTCTTTCCTATCATTATAGTCATTTTGCCAAGCGAAATTGGACTTCTTCTTAGCTTCTACATCTTAGACTTCTCGAATACCATGTTCACCTTCATCTTTTGTCTTTAATTTGATTTTATCTACCTTATGGCTAGATAACCCATGTCATCACCAAATGGACAAATCAAATTCACCATACTGATGACGAACCCTTTCTTCCTTGTAGTATTATGAACTGAGCTAACAAATCCAACATCCACGCTTTTTGCATCCATAGACTAACTTTTTGATAATTTGAGAAAATCATCGTTGCCTTGAATCACTCGAAAAAATTACCACCATAGTGCTGGTGTAGAAATTATGGGTACCGGATACCCTCACAGTTAGCTTATCTGACTTACTATAAGAGATAGGTTATGTTCCATGATTATGTAAACCGGCTAAAACTTGGGTATTACGTTACCGTTGAGATAAGGTAATGGCCCATAGTCTATAGTTGGTAAGATTGAGGAGTCCGACTTAGAATAGAATAGGTCTCCGACTTGTAAAACCACCCTCCGAAACTATATAAGGAGGGTAGGGCGTCCCTTGAGGGACACACGGAAAAAATACACGAACAAACAGAAAACTTGCGAGAGCCCCTATTGAAAGAGATCAAGAGATCAATAAACCACTCGGCGGATCGAATCCCCAAAATAGGAGTAGGGTATTACCTCTCGTAAGAGAGGGCCTGAACCTGTCTAAACCTTTGTCCCGACTAACCCATTGTGTTTGGCACTTGACTGCTACCCCCAGATTGATATTGCCGAAACCAAGTTTCGACAGTTGGTGCGCCAGGTAGGGGCTCCGCGTCAAGTTCTTCTTCAAAATCTCACCGACAAGCGCAATGGGATCTTCATCGAGCTTCGCCGACTTCGTCTTCGCCCCTGGGCAGGCGCTTCGCTTCAGCGGACTCGACTTCATCACCAACAAGTTCGGTAAGCTCTCTCTTCTCGACTCGGATTCGAACCAGTCGGGGAGGGAGAATTCCTTGGCGCCGCTCGGGTTACCGGACGATGCTAAAATCTACCATAACCTCCTATCTTCTGAGTCGAATTCGATCCACTCGGGTGAATCTTCTTCATCGCCTTCATGCTGTCCCCCGGCCACGAGGGAGGTCGCGGTCATACTCGAACGACTCGGCTCATACTCATCTACGGACCTTAACAAACATCTAAGCTCCACCGACTTCGACGACCTCTGCGATATCTCCACGGACGAGATCAATAGCTACGACGTAGACAAAGACTACTACGATCCAGACCTTCTCAACGTTCTCATGGCCGAAGTAGCCGAGACCGACTCGGCCATGGCCCAGAGGATCGTGGAGGAGGAACGAGCAAAGCTTGAGTAAGAGCGCAAGCGCGTGGAGGAGGAGAATAAGCGCAAGGAGGAGGAGGAGCTCAGGAAGAAACAAGAAGCCGATAAAAAGAAACGAGACCTGAGGGCGACTGGGCGCTCGGCCCGCGAGGCCATACTACAGACACGAGTCGACAATGCCAACATCTTCCAAATGCCTCAACAGAACGCCGTCGCTGCCCTCACCCTCATCGACACTGTCATCGAAGCGGCACCGGCTGCGGTGACGCCACTCCTTGACAAGATCAAGACCATCGTCGCGGCTACGGCCAATGCCCACCCTTCCAGCTCCGCACGAAAGCCGACCGAGTTCGTTGCTGAAACACTCGACAGAAGCCGACTACCGCCGCTGCGGTCCAAGGACTACAAGAGACCCGAGCAAAGCAAGACATCGGTCAGACCTAAAGACCCTCGCCACGAGGCAGTATGGAGGCCATGAGTTCATACGGCTGACTCTCACGAGAGAGAACACAGCCGACAACCCGTCTATGACCGGAATCGTCGTAACTACAACTCCAACTACCAAAGCAGCCCGCGAAGGCCCCCACCGAGTGATCTGCGGGAGGTACTCGACCGACGCTACCGAGAACGTGAACGGCGCTCTTTTGAAGATAGAAGGAAATCGTCCGACAACTACGATGATGGAGTGCCCGCTTTCACTAGGAACCTGCGTCGAGTGGACTGGCCGAGTGGTTTTAAACCTACCGAGATTGATAAGTACGACGGCAAGACCGACCCCGAGTCCTGGCTAATTGTGTACACCCTCGCCATCCGCGCAGCAGGAGGAGACAGCAAGGCTATGGCCAATTACCTGCCCGTCGCTCTCGCCGACTCAGCCAGGAACTGGCTCACGAGTTTGCCAAGAGGCTCGATTGACTCGTGGAGCGAGCTTCGGGACCACTTCATCGTCAACTTCCAGGGTACTTTCGAAAGGCCCGGAACCCACTTTGACCTCTACAACGTCATTCAGAAGCTGGACGAATCGCTGAAGGACTACATTCGACACTTTTTGGAGAAATGGAATAAGATCCCCAACATCACCGATGACGTCATTATTGCTACATTCAAGAAAGGCGTCCGTGACGAGTTGCTTATCGGCAAGTTTGGGCGCAAGCCATCGAAGACGGTCAAACAAATGTTCGAGATGGCAAACTCCTACGCCAAATCTGACGACGCAATCAAGGCCTCGCGACAAGACCGGCACGACAAGAGGGACGACAAGCCATCCGGAAGCAGCTGGCGTCCTAAGAAGGACAACGGCAACAACAACAGCGGCCAAAAGGATTGCAAGCGCAAGCCCGAGGATCTGGTCGCCATGACTTTGAACTACCAGCAACAGCGTCCCCGAGTCGCGGCCTACGACAAGATCATGAACGCTCAGTGCACGCACCATCCAAACCACAAGCACGCAGCAAAGGATTGCTTCATCTACAAACAGTTCGCTGAGCAATAGCGGCACAACTACGACAAAAGCCGGCTGATGAAGCCGGCCCATCGGGAACCAAGAGGAACGACCCGCTAGCAGCACAGAGCCCTTCCAAGACCCCGTGGGCGAGCTAAACCACACCTTCGAGGGACCGTAGGCGTACAAGTCCAAGAGGAAGCAAAAGTTGACTGATCGAGAAGTCAACGCCGCGCAACCTGAAGTCCCGCATTATCTACGATGGTCGGAGGTGGCTATCACGTTTAACCGCTCGGATCACCCTGACCGAGTGGTTCACCCGGGGCGGTATCCCCTGGTACTAGACCCGGTGGTTCGAAACATCAAACTCAAGCGCGTCCTCGTCGATGGCGGCAGCGCTCTCAACATCCTATTTGCCAAGACGCTGGACGAGATGCAGATTGCAAGATCCGAGTTGAAGCCGAGTTCAGCCCCCTTTCATGGAGTCATCCCGAGGCTGTCATCCACGCCACTCGGGCGCATTACTCTTCCAGTCACCTTCGGGGTTCGGGAGAACTTCCGGACGGAGAACATCACTTTTGAGGTTCCCGACTTCGAAGCGGCCTACCACGCGATCATCGGAAGACCGGCGCTCGCTAAATTCATGGCGGTACCACATTATACCTACCTCATCATGAAGATGCCCAGGCCCAATGGAGTCATCACCCTGCGCAGTGACGTCAAACAAGCCTTCACTTGCGACAAAGAAAGCTGCGACATGACCCAGACTCACGAGAGATTACGCGGCCAGCAAGAGGTCCGACTGGCTGCATCAACATCTAGAGAAGGAGAAGTCCCCGCCAAGAGGATAGCCAAGTCGGTAGAAGGCTTCGCCAAGACTAAGAAAATCCCCCTTGATCCATCTGATCCTTCTAAAACTGCTGTAATAGGCGTAAAGCTAGATCCTAAATAGGAAAGCGCGCTCGTCACCTTCCTTCAGAATAATAAAGATATTTTTTCTTGGAAACCATCTGACATGCCAAGTATTCCTAGGGAGGTGATCGAGCACTCTTTAAACGTCAAAGATGACGCTAAACCTATAAAACAACGATTGCGCCGTTTCGCTCAAGACCGAAAAGATGCCATCAAGGAAGAACTCGCCAAGCTCTTGGCTGCCGGGTTCATCAAAGAGGTTTACCATCCCGACTGGCTAGCCAATCCAGTTCTTGTTAGGAAGAAGACAGGGCAATGGCGCATGTGCGTGGACTACACCGATCTCAACAAAGCTTGCCCCAAAGATCCTTTTGGACTACCTCGAATAGACCAAGTCGTCGACTCAACAGTCGGCTGCGAGCTTCTGAGCTTTTTGGATTGTTACTCGGGTTATCACCAGATCAGCTTGAAGGAATCCGACTGCCTGAAGACATCATTCATCACCCCGTTTGGAGCCTATTGCTACATCACGATGCCCTTCGGCCTGAAGAACGCCGGAGCCACTTATCAGCGCATGATCTAGAGATGCCTTCAGGCCCAGATCGGGAGAAACGTGGAAGCCTACATCGACGATGTCGTCATCAAGACCAAGCAGAAGGAAGACCTGATCGCCGACTTAGAAGAAACCTTTGCGAATATACGGGCCTTCAGAATGAAGTTGAACCCGGAGAAGTGTACCTTCGGTGTGCCCTTAGGTAAGCTGCTCGGTTTCATGATATCACATCGCGGCATTGAGGCAAATCCAGAGAAGATCAACGCTATCCGGAGCATGAAGCCCCCGAGTACCCAGAAGGACGTCCAGAAGCTCACCGGTTGCATGGCGGCATTGAGCCGTTTTGTCTCCAGACTCGGCGAACGAGGTATGCCTTTTTTTAGGTTACTGAAGAAGACCGATGATTTCCAATGGACCACCGAGGCCCAGAAAGCTTTCAAAGATTTCAAGGAGTTCCTCACGACACCACCCGTGTTGGCGTCACCGCACCCTCAAGAACCCCTGTTGCTCTACGTCTCCGCAACTCACCAGGTGGTCAGCACGGTATTGGTCGTCGAGCGTGAGGAAGAAGGCCGCACTCAAAAGGCCAATCTACTTCGTCAGCGAGGTGCTGGCAGGAGCCAAAACCCGCTATCTTCAGGTACAAAAATTGTTATATGGAGTTTTAATCACTGCTAGGAAGCTAGCCCATTATTTTCAAGGTCACTCGGTCACCGTCGTCACGTCCTTTCCACTCGGCGATGTCATCCACAACCGGGAGGTTACTGGACGCATCGCGAAGTGGGCACTGGAGTTGATGCCGCTGGACATAGCTTTCAAGGCAAGGACGTCTATAAAGTCTCAAGTCCTGGCGGATTTCGTAGCCGAGTGGACCGAACAACAAGAAGATGTATCTAGAGAAGATTTGCAGTACTGGACCATGCACTTCGACGGATCCAAAAGAGTCACTGGCTTGGGAGCGGGAGTCGTGCTGATTTCCCCGACTGGGGAAAGGCTACGGTATGTCCTTCACATCCACTTTCCCGCCTTACACAATGTCGCCGAGTATGAAGCCCTCCTTCACGGCCTACGACTTGCTGTTTCACTCGGGATACGACGGATGATTGTGCGAGGAAATTCCCAGTTGGTGGTTAACCAGGTGATGAAGGACTGGTCCTGCCTGAATGAGACCATGGAGGCCTACCGACAGGAAGTTCGCAAGCTTGAAGACAAGTTTGACGGATTGGAGTTATCCCATGTCTTAAGACATAATAATGAAGCGGCAGATCAGTTGGCACAGTTTGAGTCCAAGCGCGAAGCAGCCCCAACTGACGTTTTTGTGGAACACCTCTACAAGCCGACTGTTGCCAAAGCACTAACCCCCGATGAAGGAGGTACAAATCAGGTTGCCATGATCGACGCCGACTGGAGAACGCCGTTCATCAAGTTTTTAACTCAGCAGGAGCTGCCGGGTGACCGGGATGATGCGGAACGAGTCCGACGTCGCAGTCGAGGCTATGTCATGGTTGACTCAAAGCTATACAAGAGAAGCCCCTCTGGAATTTTGATGAGATGCGTCACGCCGAAGGAAGGACGACAATTACTGCAAGACATTCACTTGGGCATTTGCGGCAATCACGCCGCGGCACGCACTCTGGTGGGTAAGGCTTATAGACAGGGATTCTTCTGGCTCACGGCGGTTTCCGATGTAGACAAGGTGGTTCACACGTGTGAAGGTTGCCAATTCTTTGCTTGGCAAAGCCACGTTCCAGCCCAAGATCTTCAAACAATTCCCTTATCATGGCCTTTCGCCATATGGGGCTTGGATATGGTCGGACCGTTCAAGAAGGCGCCAGGAGAATTCACGCATCTGTTCGTCGCAGTTGATAAGTTTTCCAAGTGGATCGAGGCTAAGCCGGTTGCTACGATAACTGCGGACAAGGCGCGAGACTTTATTCTAAACATCGTGCATCGGTTTGGTGTCCTGAACAGAATTATAACCGACAATGGGACTCAATTCACTGGAGGGGTTTTTAAGGAGTTCTGCGGAGACTTCGGTATTAGGGTTTAGGGTTTAGGGTTGCTATGATAACTGTTCAAGGTATCAACGCCCGAGTGTTTGACAGACTACGACCGTACGCCGGAAGATGGGTTCAAGAGTTGCCTTCGGTGTTATGGTCGTTGCGGACCACACCCAGTCGGGCTACCGGCCAATCTCCTTTCTTCTTGGTTTACGGAGCAGAAGCAATGTTGCCGAGTGAGATGGAGTACGAGTCTCTTCGTGTTCGTAGCTTCGACGACGAGCGTTACGACCAAGACAGAGTTGATGACCTTACCCGACTGGAGGAAGCCCGCGAAGCCGCATTGATTCAGTCGGCACGATATCTTCAAGGACTTCGGCGCTACCACAACCGCAATGTTCGGTCACGAGCCTTCATTGTTGGAGACATGGTTCTGCGCAAGATTCAAACTACAAAAGATCGTCACAAGCTATCTCCACTATGGGAAGGGCCCTACATAATCGCTGAGGTGACTCGGCCAGGAGCATATCGTCTAAAACGTGAAGATGGGACCATGGTGGAGAACTCTTGGAATATTGAGCATCTTCGTCGATATTATACTTAGGCATTTTTTGTCTCTATGTTCTTCTCGACTGCCAACTTCAAGCAGGATGACCTCTTGGGTTGTCAGTCGGGGGCTATACGTATATCAATAAAGCATTATTTTTTTGATGGCTTAATCGAGCCTAGGCTTGGTGATAGTCGGACGAAAATTCTTAAGAAATTATATATGAAGACTCGGATCAGGGCATTAACATAAATAAGCTATATATTTACAAGTCAACATTACAGCGAGTCATATACATCAAGGCAAGTCAACTACTCCTGGAAGTTTGCGGCTACATCACCAGCTATCTTTTTCGCCGACTCTTGTGCTTCACTTATGAGCTCCAGGGCTCGCTCATCTGAGGTGCCAGCCGCAAAGCCATCTCCAACAGAGTCCACGTCTATCCGGGGATAGAGTGATTTCGTCTGCGCAAGAGCAAAGCTTGCACCCATGACGGCCGCGTCAGAGATATTCTCCATATATTTAGCCGGGGCCGTCCTGAGTTTATCGAAGACTTCTACGGCATCCAATGAGCTCGTCCCGAGTTCTTGTTTGTACAATGCCGACAGGATTGGTGCAGCAGCATTGGCGATATCATCCCGCACGCTTTCAGCCCTTCGGACTCTCTCGGCGAAGACATTGAATTGTGCTTGGGACTTCACCTTATTAGCTACAAGATTAAAGAGGCACGGGTTACATTGGCAGTCGACGATCAAGACCAAGAAAACTCAGGGACGTGAATTTCGCGAGTTACCTTCAATCTCTTCCAGAGCTTTCTCCTTCTCGGACTCCAGCTTAGCTTTGTCAGTTTCTACTTTCTCTAGCTGAGTCTTGAGGGTATTGATTTCGGATAAATTTGCTACAACATGAAGGTAGGCAAGCATCAGGATCAAAATAGATTATATGCAAAGACGACCTACAACATGAAGGTAGGCATGCAAAGACGGCAAGTACAAAGGTGGTTTGGCTTACCCCCGATTGAGCCACAGAGTTCCAAGTTCTCATCTCGAAGCTTCGCAATTTCTGCTCGCAAGATGACCTCTCGAGCTATAGTTTCTTCTCTGGCAGCCTTGAGGTCTTGATGAACGTTTTCCAGAGAATTTACATGGGGGACCAGCTTCTCGAGAGTGTCTAATTTGGCCATTGAGCGACAATATATTCTCTGCATAAGGAGATGAAGATAGTCAACCACATTAGACGACGATGACCAGACAATGAGGAGATACACTTACATTCTTTAGCCGGGTCGCTTCGTTGAGGCTAGCCACGAGCATGTCGCGTTCTTCATTTTTCTTTTCCTTATTTAACACGATGCCTTGCTTCACGCCTTCGGCATCGTGCCACTCGATCTTGATAGGAGGGACCGAGTCAGCTGAAGACTTCGGTCGGGAGATTTCCTCCTCTTTGGCTGATTGGTTTAGAGGAACTGAGTGAAAACAAGAGCAAAGAGCATGATGAAGACAAGAATCTGGAGACTATATTGAAGCCTACCTGTTCTAGGAGCTGGGTCCTCAATTGGTGCCCACTGACTGTGCGAGCCCTGTGGATTTTCGTCCGGCTGGTTTCCGGTCGGGGCATCTTGACTGGCAGTCAGGGGCTGTTCTTCTTCGGCTGACTGGTTTCCAGCTGGGAAGACTTGGCTGGCAGTCGGGGGCTCAGCCTCAGGAGCGTCTTTGCTTAAGGATTTCGCCCCAGGAGCATCCTCACTCGGGACAGGGTCTTGTGTTTTTGGTTCTACAGGCCTTGGCTTTTCTGACGTTGTAGATGGATTTGTGGTTTCGGCCTGCCCGGTGGGATCTATATCTTGAGGTTTCCTGCAAGAAAGAAGATAAAGACAATTGAGTTGGAAGTGAAAAAGATTTTTGCCCAAAAGCTGATTCTGGTTATGAAAGATACCTATTGGACCTCCTGATTTTGGGAGTGGATCTGACTGTTGGTTTCGGAGGACTTTTGTTAGATTGTGGAATCTGGATTTCTTCGTCATCCGAGTCATCAACGACCAGTCTCCTTTTACTCGCCAGCCTGCTGATGTCTTCGTCGGCGGCAGCCCTCTTGTCTTGAGGCTCGACCTTGATTTTGGGGCCGCCAGTTGGTTTTTTGGCAGCAGGCCAAGTTGGCATATCGTCATGATACACCTTGTATGGCTTGGAAATAATAAGAGCGTTTGCCTGCAACTAGAGTTTTTGAGATATATTGAAGGATGTGTGCAAGATTGAAAAAGATTTGAAGAGCCGAGTCAACTTACCGGAGGAGGAGGTCGGAACAAGTTGAACGGAGGAACCGGCATCTTGTGGCTGCGATCTACTGTGATCCCAGAGGAGAAGATCTTGTACATGCGAATGCACAAGGCCTGGTAACTCAGAGCATCGCGGTCCTCCCGATTGGGGTCGCTTTCATCCTCATACTCGAACGCTGGCTTGGATCTCTCCTTGATGGACGCCAGTCGGTTCTTGATAAAGTGCCGGGTAATTTGTTCTCCTTGGAGACCTTTCTTCTTCATTTCAAGAATGTTAGCCAGGAGGTTATTCGCTTCTACCTAATCTTGGTTCTCTGGCATTGCACTCCAGTTGGCTCTTTGAATCGGTGGAAGGCCGACGAAGTCGGGCAAACTGGGATGAGGGTTCGAGATATAGAACCAGTTGGCATGCTAGCCCTTATTGGAGGATTTCAAAGGGAGAGAGAAGTAGTCTCTGCGGAGAGTCCCGCGGAGTTGAAAGCCAGCCCCGCCGACGACACAGGGGTCATCTTTGTTAGGGTGTGGCTTGACATAGAACATGCAGCGAAAAAGATTGAAATGGGGGAGGATGCCTAAGAAAGCTTCGCATACATGGATAAATATTGCAATGTGGAGGACAGAGTTGGGATTCAAGTGATAGATTTGAAGGCCGTAGTATTCGAGGATACCACGGAAGAAATCCGAAGTGGGAAGACCAAATCCGCAATAGAAGAAAGAGGTGAAAACCACAATCTCACCGGTGTTTGGAGTGGGGAACTCCTCGCCAGCCGCCGGACGCCAGCCGATGATTTCTTTAGGCGGAAGAACTCCGTTCTTCACCATTTCCTGCAAAGTCGATTCTTTCACGTCCGAGATCGCCCATTGGTCAAAAGAGATTTCTCTCTCTTCCGCCATGGATGCGAGTTGGGTGAAGGTGGATCTAGCGTAGGAGATGGGGACTTTTTGAGGGGATGCTGGCAGCTGGATGCGGATGATGGATTGTGGTGGAACTTGAGTTCCTTGATTAATGATTTTGCGTGAGCACGAGTTCTCGAATTCCTCAGCACGGCTGGTGAACAGGAGCGCGAAAAGGGGAAAGATTTTGGGAAGATGAAGCGGAAGGGACGACGCTGGCGCTTTGAGAAAGATTTTAGGGTTTTTTGCTAGGTTTTCTCGTATTTGGGCCGAGCCCATGAGAAACATGCGGCCCATCTTATGAGTACGGCTTGACATATGTCCATGAGGACTTAAGCAAATTTGCCCTGGCAATATGCATATGTCTCATTGCCTGATGACTTGAAAATCCTTTCATACAGCAGTTACACAACTTGTTGAAGGTTGATACAATGCAACTTGGAAGGTGACAAACAGTAAAGTTTTTTATAACTGTCCTGGTAGCTTTTTTTATAGGTTACAGGAGTTGTTTGGTTTTTACAAAGCATTTGATTTTTTATTTATCAATGCTGATTTGCCACCTTGGTGTGCTCTTTTTATCAAGACCAATATTATGGCAAGATTTGTTTAATATTTTGGTCGTATTTTTCAGATGACTGATAAGTTTATTAACTCATATTTTCTATTCATGAGAATTGATTGAGCTGTATGTTCCGAGACGACTCGGGTACAACGACTCGGATAAGCATGAGCTTGCCGAGTGCTTGGATTTTTTACCCCTGAGGGTCGGCTGAGTATTTTGTTCTGAGATGACTCGGGTAAATTTACTCGGATAAGCATGAGCTTGCCGAGTACTTGGATTCATTATACACTATGCCTTGATTATAAGGTTATGTGTTATATAATCTTTTATGATTGCTTTTGGCTTAGGCTAGACATTTATTTAACTCAGGAAAGTCTGATTATTATAGTTCTTGACTATATGCTTAGTTTGATTAACTAAACACATAGTCGGGGGCTACACCTAATTAGGTGCATCAGTCGATGCACCTAAATTTTTATGTTTGAAATTTTTTGAATTAGCCCTTCACAGTCTTTCTTGGATGATGAAGCACTCGGGAGACTTAGGCAGAGATGATGGAGGCACTCGGCAGTAGAAGCACTCAGCTAAGAAGTCACTCGGCTGCGTGTTATTCAAGTTCGAGGCAAAGTTATCTCATCGACTGCGAAGGTCTCAGGGGCTACTGTGGAAATTATGGGTACCGGATACCCTCACGGTTAGCTTATCTGACTTACCATAGGGGATAGGTTATGTTCCATGATTATGTAAACCGGCTATAACTTGGGTATTACGTTACCGTTGAGATAAGGTAATGGCCCATAGTCTATAGTTGGTAAGATTGAGGAGTCCGACTTAGAATAGAATAGGTCTCCGACTTGTAAACCTACCCTCCGGAACTATATAAGGAGGGTAGGGCGTCCCTTGAGGGACACACGGAAAAAATACACGAACAAACAGAAAACTTGCGAGAGCTCCTATTGAAAGAGATCAAGAGATCAATAAACCACTCGGCGGATCAAATCCCCGAAACAGGAGTAGGGTATTACCTCTCGTAAGAGAGGGCCTGAACCTGTCTAAACCTTTGTCCCGACTAACCCATTGTGTTTGGCACTTGACTGCTACCCCCAGATTGATATTGCCGAAACCAAGTTTCGACAGCTGGCTCTTCCTCTTTAGTTTGGAACTAACTCAATATATCTCAACTCCTAACCGAATCCCAGATATATCATGTTTTCACCAGATAATTTCATATGCTACCTGACCAACCTGTCGTCACCAGTCTACTCACCCTTCGCACTTATAAAGTGTCCATTTGCAGAACCTTCTTGTCGTTTTTCTGGATTCATTCATGGGTTCCCGCAGCAAACCACATATGCGCCGCAACCTGGTTCGACAGTCCTAGCTCCGCAATCCAACCCGTCCGTCGGTACGATTGTCTTGCCGGCCCAGTCCAACCAACCTTACACGCACCTTGATGCACACGCTTGTCCGAGCCACATTTTGCCATAGTTAACCCTGAATTGTTGCTTGTACTAATTATAATGCATTGGAACTTCATGGCACTTCATGTACTGCATGCTCACGTGTATGCACACGCATGTGTCCACCTCAATTTCAACGCATAACTACTTGGTCCATGTAGCCCATAGTGTTGTCCTACTTCAGCCCATATGTGCTCGATCTCCATAGGCTACCAAACACCACTGCACACACGTCGGTTTTATTTTCTCCACAGAAAAAACCAAAAGCCAAACCGGATTGCCTCAGAGTCCAAAAGCCCAGCAATGTCTCCCTGCTTTATCGCCCTATCTCGGCACCTGTACCAATCATGGTTCTGCTCTGCTGACAACCAACATGTGCGTGTGGGTGAGGCCGGTCAATGCTAAGGGGGCATCAATGTGTGACGAAAGAAATTGTTGGAAATAGTCCCATATTGATTATTTGGGATGTAGCAAGGCTTTCTCCCGGTTAGGACAACGCCTTCCGGTTTTGGGCCAACACAAGGCAAGGCTAAAAGACAAAGTTTTCCTGGTTGCCGCAAGAGGAACAAGAGATTACACATAGAGAGAAACAAGGATAAACGAACTGACGAACAGACTAGAGAAACAGAAACGAAAAGCATCTGCAGCGCAAACGAATGAGGTGAGCGCCCAGAGCGAGACAGCAGGGTAGCGAGCTAAACCGATGCTAACACAGAGGCACCTAAAGGGCGCAGCTATAATACGCGAAAGCAGGAAGATACAGACACAGATACATTGGCCCGCCAAGCCCGACATAACTGGAGCAAGTTTACTCATCAGGAGCAGGAGCAACCACGATCATCCCCTTGCGTTTGGAGCCCTGCAGACCATAGAGCGAGGCAATCTCCTTGAGCTTCTTTTTTGGAGTAGGGGGAGGGTAGGATTCGATGGGCAGGTGAAGCAGCTCCTCAATCTTCTTGGTGCCCTTTAGTGCTAGAGGAAGAGGTTGAGGTCGGATTCTGGGTGGCAACTCAACGACTCGCGCGATCAACCGGGTTGATGCGCGGGCCGTCATATGCCTGGCTGATGCGCTTGCTACGCCGGACGTAAACCCTTGTTGTTTCTTCGATGATATTGTTAGCAGGCTCTGGTGTAGCATTTAAGTCGAAAGTAGCGGCAGTGGGTGGTGGGAGAAGTTGCAGAGTGGGCGCGCTGCGCTACGTATCTGGCTTGGGAGTAGGGATGGCAATTTGACCCATTTACCCGTTTACCCGTGGGTAAAAATCCTAATAGAGTT
>BDMV01000006.1:11435418-11493305 GCA_008326285.1 Oryza officinalis | reverse complement strand
TAGCGGGCCTCGGCCTGCGGCCGGCCCGCGAGAGAGGAGGGGCGCGCGCAAGGAAAGAAGGCCGGCTGGGCCGGCCCAGCGGGAGGGGGAGAGGGCGCGCGGCGCGCGGCCGGACTGGGCCGACGGCCCGAAAGGAAGAAGAAGAGGAAAAAGAAAAGAAAAAGAAAAAGAAAGGAAAAAGGATTTTCCTGGGATTAAACAAATTCCGAATTTGATTTTAATTGGTTTAAAATTATTTCCAGGGCTCTGAAAATTCCACTAAAAATCCTGTTAATGTATTTTGACATGGGGAACTCAAGAAAAATTCCACCCTGCCATTTCCACTTCTTTAATGCATTAATTAATTGAATTTTTCTCCAGATTAATTAAGCAATTTCTCAGATAAATTATTAACTTCGATTTTTACAATTTGGGAGAACTTCAGGGTGTGACACCCAGCCAGATCCGGTGGGAGGGGGCGGCGGGATGGGAGGCCCCGGTGGCCTCCGATGATGGCTGCGACGACTCCCGCGCCCTCCCCTCCGCCAGATCCGGTGGGAGGGGGCGGCGGGATGGGAGGCCGCGGCGGCCTCCGATGATGGCGGTGACGGCGCCCGCGCCCTCCCCTCCGCCATATCCGGTGGGAGGGGGCGGCGGGATGGGAGGCCACGGCGGCCTCCGGTGATGGCGGCAATGGTGCCCACGCCCTCCCCTCCGCCAGATCCAGCGGGAGGAGAGGTGGCGCACCTCGGCGGCGGTGGCGGCCACATCCTCCCCATGCGGCGACGGCGGCAGGGATGAGTTTCGTTCGATTCGAGCCAGCTCTCTTTTTTTTTTAAGCTCGAGCAAAGGTAAAGGTGCCAGTTATATTTTCCACATAGGTGCCGGTTGCCCCTATTGGTGCCGACCAATAGGTGCCGGTTTTCAACCGGCACCATGGTTTGTGTACTAATGATCACTAGCCATTAATTTCTCTGTGACTTTGATATGAGTTTAACTTGCTGTTAATTTTTATGTGGGCCATGAAAAAGTACATTTTGTCCACGTTGTTGGTCCCTTTCACCAACGTCGTATTGTCGTGTCATTTTCTTTCTGTCCTCCCCTGAACAGAGAGGACATACGTACATCATATGGTCATGAGCCCCCCCCCCCCTCTTTTTTCAACTGCGTGTGTGAGATCGTTCACTAAGGAGCAAATGCTAACCAATACTCACGCACTAACATTTGAGCTAATTTTGGGTATTTGAAATCTCGGTGTGCCACATTTCACATTTTTATTGATTACAACTAATTACAAGTTGCAACAAAGCTCAACACTCAGCACAAGCATTTTACAAAATGCGAAAACTACACAATATTAAGTCATTAACTAATAAGGCAATATATGTAGAAACTTTCGATCCAATTGCGTTGACTAATCATCTCAAATGGAGATATGGGATAAGGAGGAGATTCTCCTTACGGTGCACAGCCACCCTGAACGTCTCGGTCATATCAATACCTCCCTTCGCAGCTGCCTGATCTGCTGGTAGCTCCCAGACAAAACGGTACACAATATTTGCTAGCATGATCTCAATGGTGGCAATTGCAAAGTTTATACCTGGGCATATCCTCCGCCCACTCCCGAATGGCAAGATCCCGTTGTAGTCACCCGATGTGTTACCGATGAATCGCTCTGGCATGAACTCGTCAGCGTTCTCCTAATAGTTCAAGTCCCTGGCCAAAGCCCATACATTGACTATGACATGAGTACCAGAGGGTATTGTGTAGCCATTTATATTACAATCAGACATGGAAAGATGAGGCATTAGAAGTGGCGCTCTTGATAACCGTCTTTAGGTACGGCATACAACCCAGTTGCTCTTCAGTAACTATGTCTTGCCACTTTGGCATCACTTTCCTCACCTCGGCCTGTAGCTTTCCCATCACATGAGGCTTCTGTATCAGCTCAGCGATGGCGTATTCTAGCTCGATGAATGACGTGTCCGTGCCAGCCATGAGCATGGCCACCAAGTTTGCCTTGATGTTATCTCTAGTTAGGCCATATTCGTGCTGAATAGAGAGTAGGACATCGATGAAATCTGCCTCCTCATCGTAGTGGTCAAGCATCGAGGAAGACCTAATCTTTCCGGGAGAACTTGCCACACACTGCGTGGCACACTATATTATTGGAATAGCAACTTAGCAGCTCAGTCAGGTCCACCACCACATGCTTGGACGCCGTCTCAGTGATCTTGGCTATCACCAACCACACCTCCCGTTGTCGTGCTGACCCATAGGAGCACACCTTCTTCACGGTCAAGAGATGCGTGGTGGTGATCTTCTTGATCTGCCGCCAATACTTGCTGTACGGGGAGAAGCCAACATCTGTTGCACCATAAAAGAGGATGTTGGCTATAGCATAGTTGGGCCTTGATGCGAATACGCCGTCGTGCGTTCATAGGATGGACTGTGCCACACGAGAGGATGACACCACTAGGGTTGGCACGGCGCCGAGGTGGAGGAGCATCATTTCTGGGCTATGCTTAGTGGCAAGGTCGCGGAGGGAGATGTGGGGCAAGGTGCCGATGAGGTGCAGGTGACTGATCACCGGAAGCCTGCCGGGCACCGTGGGGAGCTTGTTGAGTAGCTCGCCGGCCCTTGTGACATAGCAGCGCATGACGAGTAGGACAAGGAGAAAAGGGAACAGAAAGTTCATGAGCAAGAGAGAGTACGACGCCATGGTGCCGACCTGTGGAGGAGCTCCTAGCGATTCGTGCTCATGGCTGAGGCTATCATGGAGGAACGTTGCTAGCATTTGGGCCATTCCTTCGAAGAGCAAGCTCGCTAGGTAGATGAATGGATGAAAGAATTGAGTGGGAGTATTCCTTGTGGTTTCATTATTGATATAGAGGAAGAAGACTGGGGATCGACTGACGTCCTGTCCTTACACTACACTGGATAAGGTCACCTGTGACGGGCCCAAACCCGCACCTTTGACGGATTTGGGCTTGGTCAGTGATCAGTGGTCACTGGTGAGTCCTGTCACCTTTGACGGGTGGCCGGCCGTCAGAGGTGACACACATCTCTGACGGGAAAATAAATAGACGTCCGTCAGAGGTATTGGTCCCCGCTAGCTTAGGACCAGTTAGAACCCGTCACAGGTGTCTCATCTCTGACAGACACATAAACAAAAGGCCGTCAGAGGTATTAGTCTCCGGTAGTTAGAATCCGTCACAGCTGGGCTACCTGTGACGGGCAAGAAAGTAAAGGCCCGTCACAGGAGAGTCAGCTCTGACGGCCGCGGTTTACGAATCCGTCACAGGATGATTACCTGTGACGTCTTTTTTTTATGACCCGTCACTGATGTGTTAAATCCCGAAAAAAATAAATACTAAATATTGGCTAGCCTCAGGATTTGCTAGCCATGCCCTCTGAAAAACAGAAAGATCACAGATACATGCCAGCCAGCGCCAATATCACATGCATTCATCAATTCATCAATTCATTCATCAATTCATCAATTCATTCATCATTTGCAACACATTTCCCCCAAAATCACCCAAAAAGCATTACATTTCAGATCCACTATGGCCTCAGTTCTGTTCTGTTCAAGCATTCTGCATCAATTAGTATCATTTGCATCAAGGACAAAAAAACAGAGGGAATCAGCTAAGACAGAAGGAGAAGCAAGTGTCCCAAAAAAACAAGTGCACATAATATGTTCTTATGCATAAAACCAAGTGTAGATAGTCTGTTCTTAAGCATCCAGAAAAAGGACAAGTGTAGATAGTTTGTTCTTATGCATAAGACAACCAACAATAAAACCTAAAAATGGACAAGTGTAGATAATATGTTCTTATTCATCACTGGCCATTTAAGTCCATCCAAATGAACGGCACAACAGGGCAACGCAAAATACGCATGTCATAAAAAACGACAAATAATTTGAAAATGAGGGAGTAGTAAAGAGGTAATGTTCCAAATCAGTTTTAAATCTCTTTTCTAAGAAAATATACACAGGTGACCATATCCATCTAGTGAAAGTAAATTACATAGCATACCGTACCACAGAACCATAGAAACAACTATTTTTATATCACAGAAAATTGGATAACTGTTTTGTTCACGACATCACAAGTAGCCCAGTTCAAACGTCTATTACACGTGAAAACGTCCTTTCTTGTTCATTATTTCGGCGAGAATGAAGGCGCACAGTTCGCCTCTGATAGCAGGAGGGTTGATGGGTGAAACCTTCCAGCATGACGGCCGGCCACCCGTCAAAGGTGACAGGACTCACCAGTGACCACTGATCACTGACCAAGCCCAAATCCGTCAAAGGTGCGGGTTTGGGCCCGTCACAGGTGACCTTATCCAGTGTATTGACGCACCCTATTGATTTAGAACCATCCTTTGGGCAATCCCTCTCTGCATGCCCAATTCGACCACAGGAGAAACAAAAGAAAGGGACATTCTCATATTTCAGAGGGAAAGTCATTAAACCTTTGTCCTTAATCTGCACACGCAACTGGAGTTTGAGCGCCTCTGACAGGGGGAAATCCACCTTAACCCGCAGATAATCCCTCGCTTCACCCCCCACCTCCAAAACATGATCTAGCTTGCCCCCAAGAGCTCGAGCAAAACTACTTGTCATCATTGCCTCTGGTAAATCATAAGTCCGCACCCAAAGTGCTAAAGATTCAATGACAACTTCCGATGGACGACACAACCCGTCGTATGGAACCACAATGAGAGCATCGCCCTTATGCTTCCAGGGGGCTCCATTCGTAACACGGTTAAAATCGTCCTCATGATCATACTCACTAAGGAATTTATTATCACCTAGATCCCTTGCTTTCCTCGGGTTTTGCAATTCCCAAGCTATACTCATCTCATAGAACAGACCCTTTACATTATTCGCTGTCCCGAATAATATCTAGCAAGAGCCAGCCATTTACCTTTCATCTCCTCCACTGCATCTACTAAATCCACCTCAAAAACATCATCCTCATCCACTTCTTCAGCTTGGGTCTTTCTGTACAGAACCATCGCTCCCTTATGGCTAGCCTCATTGCCGGACGAGTTAGCTGAAGCACCGAGGCTAGCATCATCTTGCTCCACATGAGTCTTTGCATCCTCACGTCCATCATCCTTCCCATCACCTTCCTGCAGAGTCAGCAAGATGTCCCTTGTCTGTCTTGCATCGACATGCCGGAATGCCTCGTATCTCCCTGATCGTTACGAACTCCCTAGCCCTATATGTCCCACTAACGAGCAGCTTCGGGCGGACATAATCCTCACCGGAATCCCCTTAATCACCCCCACTGACATTAGATGAAGACACTAGTGCATGGTGGATCGCAGAATCAAGGAGAACCAGCAACACATAGAGTTAGGGTTTCCACATCTCTATCCTGGTAGTCGTGTCGTCTAACAGATAAAACAACAGAGAGTCCACTCCCGTAACGAGACGTAGCAGTGAGATCAATCCTAGATGGATTTATATATCACAAGAACTTCAATTCGACCAGGAACCACCAAGAATCCACGTTGAACTTGGTCAGATCTCGTCGGTGCCTTGGGTCAGAGATGAACTCCCAAGATCACCTTCCATAGATTGCGGACATGGCTGTTTGTTGACTTGAGTGTGCTAACCTTTAATTTCAATAGCCCGTGCATTTGTGCAGGCATGCATCATGGACCATGTTTGAGAAACTTTTAAGGATGGAATATTAACTGGATAGCACTGACATGCTTCAGAAATATGTTTTCTCTACAAATGTTCTTCGTCCACATTGCTTTGATAATTTTTCTAAGATGTTTATTAGCTATCTACTATATAATATTTAATTCATCAATACAAGGAATTATCTATAATCTTCATCATCATCATCATCATCTGAAAAGGAGGTAGACTTTTTTTTAGGAAACGTATATAACAATTTAAGTGTAAATTAAAAGTAAGGAGTTTTTTTCTTCTTTCAATTCAGTATGTTGTGGCTTTCTGTTTTTTCAAAGAATCTTGAAAAACTGTTATTACTAACAAATGTGTTTTATTGTACCGAGCTAGCCTGATTGGTTTCTTTTTTGTAGGATGGTCTGACCTATTGCTTTTTTCTTGCACATATTTCACTTTAGGAGGTTGGTTTACAAGGACAACTATTGTAACTTCTTGGTATACCCATGGATGGGTGAGTTCCTATTTGGCAGGTTGCAATTTCTTAACCACAAAAGTTTCCACCATATCCAATAGTTTAGTACACTCTTTGTTGTTACTATTCAGCCCAGAAGCACAAGGGGATTTTACTCGTTGGTGTCAATTAGGTGGTCCACATTGACGCAATTTGTTACATACTTACATATAAATTAATAAAAACAGAGTAGATATACGTATCCTAGTCTCTATGCTTCCCTATGATATGTGTGATCTATAGTTTTTTTTAATAAAAAATCCTAGTCAACACAAGATTTTAAATTTAAATTTAATACTAAAGTAGGTATAACTTTTAAATCAACTATGTACTTCTACAATATTGTGGCTTATATATGCAATTATATGGGTGGTATGTATACGTAAGATAGAAGGGGTGGAGATTTATTTTTTCTTTGAGATGGATCCAATGGGTTTTGGTTTGGGTTATCTATTTTTCAAAGATAGATCGATCTATTAGAAAATGCGTCAGGTGTTGTATTTCTAATTAAACTAATTAAATTTAAATTTTATGTGTTACCCATTGTTGTAGTTTAACTTAAATTAAACTACATGTTGTTAATCAAATGGTTTAAAAATCTATGTGATTTTTCCTAAAAGTGTATTGAGTGACCATAGATAGTCCCTAAAATATGATGCAAAGTAAATATTTCTTTTATACTCTTACTTGTTATATAGTTGATTTGGGTCTTGATTTATATTTTTTTTAAATAATCTAATGATGTGCACAAATAAAAAAATTGGCTACATATGATTTAGATGGTATAGTTGTTTAAATTTTGTTTTCATGAAATATGTTAATTTCTATCTAACTAAGAAAGCATGAAAATAGGAGAGGTTGTCCTCTTGCATGAAGGGGAGGGTGCGGGCTATGGATGAAAACAGTCAGAAATGGTGAAAAAAAACACCTCAACCATTTTCATAACCATATTTTTCACAAAAACGGAATAAAAAATGATAAAGCCGGAAATAAAAATGGTATCAGAAATATCGAACATCCGGAAATGAAACTATATGGATGGAAACATATCGACGTCTATCGAAGATGGGTAATAAATATCAGAAGCGTTGAGCTGTAAAATCAAGTTGATTAGGAATTGCCTCTAAACTATGGATCAAATAAAAAATGGACCTTTCATATTTGGAAATACAATAATTATCATAATATAAAAAAGTAATTACCGTAAGAATAAAGTAAAATTTGGAAATGGTCGGTGTACAGCAAAATTGTTTTCATTTCCATTTTCATTGGTAACCATTTCTATGTTGCTCGGCCAGTAAAAATCAAAAACGAGCGTCGGTCAGTCAGGAATTTTCATGACCATTTTCACCTCTAGCGCGGGTATAGCGTACTTACATAAGGTACAGTGGTACAAGAAGGGAGAGGTAGGGTGTGGGCCTTTTTTGTTTTTATATTTTTATTAAGATAAATCTAATGGTAGAAAATAGTAGATCCGAAGTGTTTAATTCAAAATCGATGGCTAGATGTTATTTCTTAGAAATTTTAGGATTTCTCTAATTTATTAGAGTGTCATGTTATAACTTACGTGTGTTTGTAAGAGTGTCACATGACAGCTTATGAGCGTTTGTATGATGTTTAATTTTTAATAAAAAATTATGTATATAATAGATAACAGATTGTACGTTTACAAAAAAAATATTGAGTTATGACAAGATCGTATATGTAGCTTCATTCATAGAAATGTAAATGGCCAAGCAGATCGATCTTTTGATCAATACGAGTATGTTACTCATCAATTTGCTAGCAGCAATACATGAATACATGAGTATGTTACACTCATGGGATACGGGATAGGATGGAAAAGATGAACTAGCAACACATGCACATCAGTTTCGTACATCAAACAAATCGAAACCAACAATTACAAAAAGAGACGTGCTACTGCTAGTAGCTATAGCCTACGCTACACAGTAGCTATAGCCTACGCTACACTAACGACTGCCTCCTCTGTTTTATATTATAAATCGTTTGTCTTTTTTTAAGTTATTTTTAGTTCGATTAAGTTTATAAAAAAATTTAGTTTTATTAAATTTAACATTGAATATATTTTGATATAATGTTTGTTTTTTATTAAAAATATTATTATATTTTACTATAAACTTGATTTAAACTCAAAAAAGTTTGGGTAAAAAAAAAAGTCAAATGACTTATGACTGAAACGGAAGGAGTAACTAGCAAAACAAAAGTCTTGCACGCGCCAGAGCTCACGGCGTCGACGCTAGGAGGTCGTGGAGCCGACGACGTAGTACGGCATCCGACGACGCGAGCGCCCGTCCATCAGCAGCTCAACACGTCGTTGTGATTGCCGGATTGGCTGTCATCAGCGCCGTCGGCGACATGGGACGACGCCACAGCTTGCCGAGGAACGCGTCGCTCTTGCGCAGCTCCCTCCAGCAGCGCTTCATGGCGCGCGAGCTGCGGCCGTAGACGGCCGTGCTGATGTCCTTCCAGCGGCCGCCGTCGAGGCGAAGGCAGAGGCGGACGAACTCGGCGTCGTCGTCGGCGGTGAAAGGGCGGTGGAAGACGTCGCGGGGCGAGGTGGTCCCTCCACCTGTCGCGGCACTGCACGGGCGAGCGGCGTAGGCGCGGCATCTGTGCCGCCACGCGGCGCCAGTGGCGGGAACCGTTCTCCATGGCGAGGCGCTCCAGGACGGCGTCCTCCTCGGGCGTCCACGCCGGCGGGATCCTGATGCGAACGACGCACCTCCCGAGCGGCGGCGACGCAGATGACGAAGCGAAGACTGCGGCGGCAGAGGAGGAGTAGAGCTCCATGTCCTTGGCGTGCGACATCAATCGAATCGTGCGTATGGATGAATGAAATGAACCGAGGACACGATGCATGTTGCTACTTATAGCGACACACCTGCAGAGACTCGTTCTCCGACTCGGATTGGTAGTCCTCCTTGCTTTCCTTTTTCAGAAAGAAACACATTATTGCACCGCGAGTCCGATTAGGATTCAGTTTTCATATTTTTGCTTTGCTTCGCCGATTGATAACTTTTGAGAAATGACTCCCTACTTTTCTTTCATATAATGTTTAGGCACTAATTTTGTGGCCCGGTCCTAGTTTGATTGAGAAAAATTCTTGCGTTTCCCTGAGTTTTTTCTCGATCGCATCCATGCCTCAGAATTTTCATTTTTATCTCCCTATACCACATTTTCTTAGTTGACCATTATATTTTATTTCTAAAATTACTATACTTTCCTTTGTTCGTACTAATGTGGCCTACTTCAAAAACATAACTTTCGATGTGAAATGTTTTTAATTAATATTAAAATAAAACTATTATCTATAAAGTTACAACCCACTCCATCTTAAAGCTCAACATGCAAAGATACCACATCATTATCCATTAGCAATTATTATATTTTAATCCTCATGTAAACATGCTATATCTTTTATATTTTATTATATTCTAAAGCTTTAAAATATAGCCATGTTAAATCATCATCTCACATAATTTACATAATATTTCAACATATAACCCTTCATCAATTTCTACAATATCCTACATAATTCATCTCCACTTAGTTAATGTTTTATATCTTCCATCATTGAACCACATCACTTCAGTTGTTTCTAACTTTCTAGATGATTAATTTATAGTTCAAATTATTTTTCTCATTTTTTTCTCTCGTGAAGCCACATCGCGTTGATTTTAATTTTTTAATTATCAATCTATATACTATTTAAATTATTATAAACCACATCAACTTACTGGTTTAGAGCCTTTTACAATGATCGATCAAAAATACAAATTCTATAAGCTTACTTCGTCTAGCTATATTACATGTTATTTCTACTATTATCATACTAAACTCCGGCAGCAACATACGGAGTTAAATCTACTAATAACATAAAACTAGACAAAAATACTATTGACCCAAAATTTGAAAAACCAAATTTAAATTTTCAGAAAAGATTGAAAACTTAATGAAATCCATAAAAACCTTCACTGACAAATTAAAAAACAAAATTGTTTTATGTTTTAATTTCAGTGAAAATGTCATATGAATTTTATCAAATATGATTTGAAATTTATTTAAAGATTTAAATGTTAGTTTTCAAATTTGTGATCTATTAATAATTACGACTCAAATTTATTTGTAAAGCTGAATCTTTTTCACGTTAAGAACTCTGTTTATTCACAATAAGTTAGCACATAAGTACGACTCAATAAGTTAGCATATAAGCACGAGATTAGGGTAATATAGTTTGTCGGAGAAATAAAAACCAGGGTCTCCATCACTGGCTACTCAGGGCATCCTTACCACCAATCCACGAGCGTGGCCCCTGTGGGCTATGCTCGGGGCTCATTGGCCCCCGAGGGCGACTGCTTGAGGCATATCCGTCCTCGGGCATGGCCTCCTGCGGGCTGTGTCCGGGCACATCCGTCTTCGGGAGCGCCCCCCCATGAGCGGTGCTTGGGACGCATCTGGCCTCCTGGCGTGGCCCCCCAGGGATGGTGCTCAGGGCACCTCCCCCCTTAGGCATGGCCCTCACAAGATGCGCGCGGGGCACATCTCCCATGCGCTCGGGCCTCGAGTGCTCAGGGGACAGAGAAACACAAGCAGAACGTACGAGAGCTACATCTTCATGAGACCTACGAGATCTACATCTTTAAGGTGTTGGAGATGTAGCTCACGATGTCAGAAATCTCCTCCAAGTAATGTCCATCATGAACTCTTTCGTCATTGACATCTTCGAGAAGCTCATCGAAACCAATAAGAAAACCTATGATCAACAATGGGAGCGATCATAGGTGCCCCGGGTATGTTAGGTACCCGGTGCCCGGGACGCGCAGCTGCCCCGAGCACGGTGGCTTCCCAGGAACAAGGCACAGGAGTCTTGGTGCTCGGGCTGAGGCCCGAACATGCCCTTTGCCCTGAGCTCTCCTCGAAAAGCTCTGTTCCATTTATGAGCATCGGAGGACTGGCGTTGACCAACACCCTACACAAACTGCAGGGTAGAGCAACTTGGTGTACAACTCACCCACATGTCGAGAGTCGTGGTGCTGCATGAAGCTCTTTGCATGCCAACGTCATCCGATATCTTTAGAGGGGGCGGCGCATGGCACGTCCTCATCATCTGTCGCCCGGGCCCACCTCAGTACTCTACAAAGCAAACACAGCTGACCGGTTTGCTTGGAGATGCATTGACCAGACTAAGCATACCTAATTCAGTGGAGTGGGTCCTACTCCTACATGTATGTATCGGCACTATGGACTTCCCTTGAGCTATAAAAGATGGATCCACGCCATCGGAGATGGGGGGATTCGAATGGAATTAGATTCTATCCACATCATAGGGAGAACAAATTTAGAATCGATCCACATATAGGCGAACTAAATTAGATTCTATCCACATCATAGCGAAGATGGGCTCATCATCTCCTACTTAAAACAACCTCCAAGAACTTGCTGTAATTTTCACCATCACCATCCACCAAAAAACACATGAGTAGGGTATTACGCCTGCGAGTGGCCTGAACCTATTTTTAAAAAATTGCCTCCCTCGTTTTTCTATCGCGTGATACATCACCTCATTTCTGTGCACCCGCTCCCTGGCCGAATCTCTAAAGGGTGAGTTCACGCTTCCCCACTAGAGGAGTCCCACACTCCGACATAGCTATTTTGAAAAAAATCTAATGGTAAACTAATAGAATAAGTATAGAGGGAATTAAAATAAAAACTCAGAGGCATGTAGTGAATGAGTTAAAATTCAAAGGCAAAGAAGAATTTTTCTCAATTTGTTTCAATCTTGCTGCCTTTGATTTTGAGCCCTGAGTTTTGTCTCTCTTCATTAACTCTATTGTCACCTCAACTTAATTTTATCCAATGTGACATGCTATTTAATGCCATGGATTCTAGCTAAGGTGGAGCACTAGGATTGCCTTACAACATGTCTAAAAGAGTGACTTTTTTACTCTCCAAATACCGATATAGCCAGCTAGCTAAAAAAATAATCTATATATCTTTTGTGCTCCAACAGTCTCTCTATTGGACTCTACAATATTTAGTGGGTCCCATCTGTCAGCCTTCTTTTCCTTCTTCTTTTTCCGCCTTCTACTTGAGTCTCAACTCTATTCGCACACCTCAACTCCTGGATTTTCATGGGTTGTTCAGAATTGTAGAAGGGGCATGGCCACAGGCCAGGGTGGACCCAGCATGTAAGCATTGGGGATCATATTTATTTCTTTCTAATACTTTGAATAATACACACTTTAGAAATGATAATTGCTCCAGATGATCTTCTAACTAGAGCAAGACGGTGCTATAATAACTGGTAATAAGAATCTCAGAGTATATTACCAATTATTATAAAGGTTTACTCGGGCCCACAAAAGTGAGTCGTGTTTCTATGATAGAGAAACATATACAGGGCATCCCACAAGTATCAAACCTTGAAAAAATGAAAAATAACTCGGCCCCAATGTCAGACGGTTCCCCTTTAGAGTTCTATAAAGTTTTTTTGGGATGCCTAAGGATGATCTCATGGCTCTGTTCAAAGAATTCCATAATGGGATGCTTTCTCTTTTCAGCTTAAATTTTGGCATTATTGTTTTATTGCCCAAAACAGCTGATGCAAAACATATCCAACAATATAGTTCAAGTTGCCTTTTGAATATCAGCTTTAAAAGTTTTATATAAGTTGGCATTGATAGAATTACATCAGTTGCTCACAAAGTCATTCGTCCAGCCCAGACGCCCTTTTTCCCAATACAAATATAATGGAAGGGGTGGTGATTTTGTATGAAAATATCCATGAATTGCAGAAGAAAAACATAGATGGGATTATTTTCAAAATTAATTTTGAAAAGGCTTATAATAAATTCAAATGACAATTCCTCCAACAAAAACCGTGCATGAAGGAATTTTCTCTGCAATGGTGTCATTGGATTTCTCAATGGGTTGAAGGGGGAAGTGTTCGTATAAAGGTCAATGATGACTTGTGTACTAATTTTCAAACACAGAAAGGCCAAAGACAAGGGACCCTTGTCGCCAATAATTTTTGATATTTTGGCTAACATGTTAGTGATTCTCATTGAGAGAGCTAAAGCTGATAGTCAAATTAGAAAGGTCATTCCACATTTAGCAGAGGATGGTTTGTCCAATCTACAATACGCTGTTAACATAATAAATTTTCTAGAGCATGACCTTGAACAGGCCAAAAACATAAAGACTATCATTTGTGTGTTTGAACAACTCTCGAGGCTGAAAATAAACTTTCATAAAAGTGATATTTTCTGCTTTGAAAAGGCCAAGTAAGTGCAGGATCAATATGGACAACTATTTGGTTGTAATGTTAGATCCTTCCCTTTTAGATATCTTGGTATCCCCATTCACTATGAAAAACTTCAGAACATCAATTGGAAAGAAGTTGAGGATAGATTTGAGAGGAATCTCAGGACATAGAAGGGCAAAAATATGTCATATGGTGGGAGACTGGTCCTTTGAGCCTAATGCTTTCGATCCTTCCCTTGTTTATATTATCCTTTTTTGAAATTCCATAAGAGGTGCTTCAAAGATTGGATTACTATAGATCATGTTTCTTTTAGAGAAATAATGACCAGAAAAGAAAATATAGAATGACTAAGTGGGAAACATATGTCGACCAAAACACCAAGGTGGACTAGGCGTCCAAAACCTTGATATAAAAATAAATGCTTGTTAAGCAAATGGATTTTTTAATTGGTTAATAATGAAGGCATATAACAAGATCTTTTGTGAAATAAATACTTAAAGGGTAATAATCTTTCTGGAATGTCCAGCAAAGAAGGACTTTCTTAGTTCTAGGCCGGTTTAAGGAAAGTGAAAGATCATTCTATGAAGTATTGTTCTTTTAGATGTGGCAATGGAACTAAACTAAGATTTTGGAAAAACACTAGGTTGGGTTCACATGCTCTCAAAGATCAGTAACTTGCTTTATATAATGTGGCTTGAAAGAAACAATGAGTAACATGCTTTATATAATGTGGCTTGAAAGAAACAATCTACCATGGCAAAGGTTATGACCACAACGAAATTGAATATTTCTTTTAAGGGAGTAATTGTTGGCCAAAAACTTATCGAATGGAACAATTTGATCCTCATGCTAACTAATATAACCCTGTCAAATGAAAAAAATTACATTGTATGATCGCTTCATAAAAATGGTTAATTTTTTGTTAGCTCTATGCATATGTACTGCGACCATGAAATGAACTTCAGTGTTAGGATCCACAAGAGGAATCTATGGGATTTAAATATTTCATTAAAAATCAAGGTTTTTATACAGTTCCTTCATAACAAAGTAATTCTAACAGAGAATAAACTAGCTAAAAGAAAGTGAGGGGAGACGAATATTGTTGTTTCTTTTATGTAAATGAGACCATTCATCATCTTTCTTTGAGTGTCATGTTGCGCGATTTGCTTGAAGATGTGTATTATTTGCTTTTAATATTCTCTCACCTGGTAATGCCAAGAATATTTTTGATAATTATCTTAGAGGAGTACCTAGGTCTAAAAAAAGATGATATTAATTGAAGTTAGTGCTTTATGTTGATCGATTTGGTGTTATCGCAATAACAAAGTTAGTAATAAGAGGGAGTGGGGGGTTTGTCATTCTTATGTCTTTTTTTTATTTGTAGAATAAATTTATGGCTGTGTTTTATGGCAGAAACCAGAGATGTAAATTATTTTTATTATCTAAAAAGAAATGATAATTGCTCTTATAGGTATGTATTGACACCACTGTATTTGAAAAGTTACGTACAATGAGATTATTTTCTAGGTCCGTCCTGAATTCGTTCTACTGTTACAAGAAGAAAGTCTGTAGCCTCGCGTTCATATGTAAACCATGCATGCAAACATGCATTTCGATCCGAAAGTACGTTGTCCATTAATTTGGTAACAGACACGTATTTTCAAAAGACCGTATTTGTTCATTAAAAAACATTGGAAATGATCCTGCAGGGATCTATATTACAATTACACTTGACATTACACATGCTGATTATTTCGAATTATATCGAATGAACAAATCAAACAATTACACAAGGTATGTAGTGCAATTCTACAATCTGATGAACTAGCAAAAAAAAAAAACTTGGAATAGTGGACCATCGGCGAACTGGCCGCCTACCGTACGTGCAGGCGCCAGAGCCTAGCTAGCTAAGGCATCCAAGCTTTGACTGCAACAGGCGACGACGGCGAGGTCTAATACACGCCGACGTCCATCACCGCGTCCTGACCGGCTGCGGATAGCATCGTTGACTGGGGATGCCACAACTTCCTGAGGAGCTCGTCGCTCGTGCCGATCTCCATCCAGCGGCGCTTCACGGAGCGCGAGCTGCGCCCGTGTACCGCCCTGCTGATTGTCCTTCCATCGGTCGCCGCCGCCGGGGCGCAGGATGAGGCGGGTAAGCTCGTCGTCGTCGGCCGTGGTGAAGGGGCGGTGGAAGACGTCGCGCGCGAGGTGGTCCCTCCACCTGTGGCGGCACTCCCTAGGCGAGCGGCGGCGCGGCAGCATCTGCGCCGCCACGCGGCGCCAGTGGCGGGAGCCATTCTCCCCGGCGAGGCGCTCCAGGGCGGCGTCCTCCTCGGGCGTCCACGCCGGCGGGAGCCGGATGCGCGCGACGCACCTCCCGCTCGGCGGCGCGGACGACGGAGTGACGGCGGAAGCACATTGATCATCGGCGGCGGAGGAGGACGAAGAGGAGGAGGGCTCCATCATGGCCATGTCGTGCGACGGACGTCGATCGTGTCCGTGGAATTATGGGTGGATGAACGAATTGAACCAGTCACTCCCTGCGCCTTGCAACTTATGGACGCACTACTCATGCTCCGATTCGGATTACTAGTTCTCGTTCGCTTCCTTTCCATTTTTCAGAAAGAATAAACACGTCTATTGATCGTGGTTCCGATCCGTTTCGGATTACACTAGCACGTACTGAGAGTCAGGTTTGGATTTGTTAGTAGTTCTGCTTCGCTGATTGATTTCGTGGCTTACGTGTTGGTTTGGGCCTGGACATGTGCAAGCGCAACTGAGTTGACTAGCTAGGAAGCTAATGCCCATTAGGGCTTGTTTGGTTAATCCCACCAAAAAAAAAGATTGAGAGAGATTGAAGGGGAATTTCATACCTATTAGGCCTTGTTCGGTTGTTGGAGAAATGAAAACAGGGTATCTTTTTCTTTGGGTCTTAGGGTAACATTTGTCACGTCAATACATTTTTGCCTTAAGTAGAATTCATTGCCAGGTCAGAAACAGGAAGCTGACAGCTGACAGGGCATCGGGACTAGGGCTTGCTCCGGCCGGAGCCCCAGAGCACCCATGTTTACACTTTCATCAACGCTTTGTGTAAAAAGGTTAATCTGGGAGTGATTTGGTTGGAGGGACAAGCCCTTATAAGTTGATTCCACCCTTGTTAAACTAGTAAAACGGTATTAAACATGCGCACACAACACTCATGGGCCACACAGGCCATATCCTAATTGTGCCAAGACGTCATAGAGAGGGTGGCAGGCTGGGCTACTTTTTTCTTCCACTCACTACTACAGAAACTGCCTTTCCGTGCGGGCCGAAAGGCACCTTTCCGTGCGGAAGGCCTGCCCGCACGCGCGAGAAGGTCTGGGAAAAGACCATTTTCGCGTGCGGGCGGCCCAACCGCACGGGAAGATCCATTATCCCGTGCGGGCCGCTTAAGCAGACCGCACGGGATAAGCAATCTTCCCGTGCGGTCGCATTAAGTGGACCGCACGGGATAATAAACCAACATATAAAATAATATTTTATATGCACATAAAATAATGGGTGGATTGCTTATTCCGTGCGGTCCACTTAACGCGACCGCACGGGATAAGCGATCTGCCCATTATTTTATGTGTATATAAAATATTATTTTATATGTTGGTTTATTATTTTATGTGAATATATTACCTTATCTCTCCCCTCTCTAGATCTCCGTCTCTCTCAGTAATAGTATACATACACATCGCACGTATTAAGAATTGAACGTAATTAATTATTTTTTCATGGAATTAAGATATTAAATTTGTACACATGCATGACATATGTGTATATATACGTATCATCGCGTCTCGCAATTTACAGAAGTTTAAAAAACCACATAAAATATATCCTTAATTAGAAATATTTGTACTAGCTACTATACATATGTTCTTTTTCCCACTCTCTAAATCGTTTGAAGGTATCATCCGTCGCAAGCTGGCTCTCCGGATCGTAGAAATCGCCCAAATGGTTGCAGACATCGCGGCGGATGAAGCGACAAATATCTGCACACAAGTTTAGTATGGTTCAATCGTCGAACCGGTTCGCTACAACTGGAACGGACGAGATCTGTTTCAGAAGGAATATACATTGTTATAGTTAGAAAAGTTATACAAGATCTTATAATGTGTGAAAAGATATTTTCTCTCGACTTACTTCTTCAAACTTTGTAGTGTATCTCCCGTTGAGTCTAAGCATCTCGCATATGTAATATCCGCATAAATTAGTCTGTGGTGGTTGCTTAAAACACTATGTTGAAAAAAATTGTATACATCAATATTTTGAGTGAAACAAGTATATGTAAGAAATGTCGGAACAAGACACATGTAATTACCGGCCATCTTGTCTTCACGAGAAGCTTTTTCTTTTGTGGATTATTGATTGGTCCACCGTGGTCTACGTAATATCTGTGTGCTCTATAAAGACAAAACAATTGTTTGAGTCAATTATGTGTATTCGAGAGTATAATAGCCAACATTTAGTAAATGGTGCATAACAGGACTTACAAATTTAATATAACGAGAAACTCTGTAAATGTTTCCTCGCCATAGTGCGCCGGATCCAGCACTACGGCCAGGTGGTCCCGTGGATATACCAGAAAAAGTATGTAATGATCGCTGCAAAGAAGATATGTTAGTTGTATGTGATATCGTACTAAAACATAAGTACTACGGAAGAATCATACGTACCGCAGCGCGTAAGGGACGAAGAAGACAGTTTTGTCTTTATGCGCAACCATCGCTTTGCCCAAGTACAGTGCTACGCTGACCATCTTTTTCTTGTGCATTTTTTCGACGACCTCTTTTTTCTCGGACGTCGTTTTACCTTTGAGCTCAGCGGAATCTGCACGAATATTTACCGTGTGTTCCGTCCAGCAAACCCTTGTTGGGTTGATGTATCCTACTGGATGGTTGGCCTTTTCAGCGGCGTGGAATTGCATCCTAAGTAATAAAGCGGGTAATTTATCAGAAGTTAGTTAGCAAGTGAATTAATATATGACATTAATTACGAATGACTTACAGGCAAAATGCAGCAACGAGATTTATATCCATTTTGTCCAGCTTGAATAATGCGTGAAGGTCGTTGAAATCGATTACCAGCATCCCATTTGGGCCACTGGTGAAAGCGTTATCCGGGACCTTCACAGTAATCATGCCCAGGCCTTTTTTAGATGCCTTTAGATACCAGTCATGCATCAGCCTCATTTCCCAAGGCAGGCCTTCCATGAGCTTCGGGGGCAGGAACGGCTTCCCGTGCACGTACTTTGTTGGCACTTCGTCGGAAGTCCAGTTTTGCAGGTCCTCCATTTGATTTTTCACCAATTTTTGTGAATCCGACAAATGTGGAGTTTCATCCTGCTTCTTGTCAGTCGACGCTCTCCCCCTGAAAGCCTGGAATACTAACCTTTCCTCGTATACGGCCATTTTTTCCTTATCATAAGTTGACCTAATCATTGTCGGGATAAGCCGACGAGGTTCAAGCTTGGTCGGACTTGGAAGACTTGCGCTTCTCACAAGCTTAGGTCACCAAACGGATTCATTCCATCTGTGCTCAACGCAAACCTTACATTTCTCGGATCATTTGCAAATTCTGGATGCTTCGAATCAAAGTTTCTCCATTGTCGAGCATCGGCGGGGTGTCGAATCATACCATCTGTTTTCCGACCCTCTTCATGCCATCTCATCAACTCGGCGTCGGCGGGGTTCGAGAACAATCGCTTCATGCGATCTTTCACTGGCAAGTACCACATCACCATGGCCGGAATCTTTTTTCCTGGCTCAACCAATGTATTTGGTTCGGCAACAGCACTATCGGTGACACTGTTATCCTTTTTGTACCTACTCGCCCCACAAGTTGGACACTTGTCCAAGTCAGCGTATTCATTGCGATAAAGTACACAGTGATTAATACATGCATGGATCTTTTCCACACCAAGTGATAATGGACATATCAGTTTCTTGGCTTGGTAGGTGTTAGCTGGCAACAAGTTAGGCTTAGGAAGTATAGCTCTAAGAAGACCCATCAATTCATTAAAACTAGTATCAGATCAGCCGTGCCTGGCCTTCAATCTAAGAAGTTCTAGCACCGACCGCAACACTGTATACTGCATGTCACATCCCTTTGATTGATCGTACAAAAGATCTTTCGTTGATTTCTGCAACGCCTCCCAATTATTTAAATCTTTTGCTTTCTCTGTTAGGACCTCTGTTTCAGCGTGCCGCAACATATCCTCAAGATCAAGATCAATATCAACCTCTGCGGCGTCAAAACCAGTGCCGCCAAAATCACCAGTCATTTGACGAGACATGTCATCAATTATAAAATCCTCTGCCTGATCGAACCAAATATCACCAATCTCTACAGGAGGGGCGACTTCCCCGTGATAAATCCAAACTGTATATTTCTCCACAAATCCACGCTGAATTATGTGTTCCAGGATTACATCCGGATCTTTCCACATCTTTTGATTCTTGCAATCCACGCATGGACAAAAAATATCCTTCCTACTCTCTCTCAAAGCGTGTGTCTTAGCCTTGTTAATAAATGTTGATGCTTCTCTCATGAACACCGGATGAGTTCTCCGTGTCTCATACATCCATGTCCGATCCATCTAAAAAATTCACAGCATTAATTAATATTATATTGCCGGTGTTTTCTAAATAAACAAATTAAACTTAATTCATACTTTTTAACTAAAACCTCATTCACAACAAATAATAATACGGAGACAATATTAGCTACCAAAAAATGGTTCAATCAAAAAAATAAAATATTTGACCTACAAATTACATACATATATAGCACAAAGTACCAATTCGCACAAGTTTACGTATCTTCGCATTCAACCAATGAAATTTTACAAAAACGGAAGCAAATGAAGGAGATGATCGAACACATTACCTTTTATATTGATTTCAATCAAAGATTTTAACTCTACAATCTCCCACCAAAAGAAAATGTCTATTTTTGGAGAGAGAAACCGAGTTAAAATAAATTCAAATATCTTCACATTAAACCAATAAAAACTTTTAAAAGTGGAAGCAAATGGAAGAGAAGATCAAGCATGGTACCTTTTGTATTGATTCCAATTGAAGAATACAAGTTGAAAACCTTCCCCCCTATAATTGCATTTTTTTGGAGAGAGGAACACCAAGTTCAAAGTGGCACTGTCGGGGGGTGGGAGTGTTTTATAGTGCATCATCGCGTGCGGTTCACCTAACAAACCGCACGGGATAAGCATTATCCCGTGCGGGTTCTTAAGCGGACCGCACGGGATAATCTTATCTCGTGCGGTCGACTTAAGGAAGCCGCACACGATAATGACTTATCCCATGCGGTCGGCTTAAGCCGACCGCACGGGATAACTTATTATCGCGTGCGATTCAACAGCCGGCCCCCTCGGGACCGGTTTTTCCAGGCGCGGCCACTTATGGCCCGCCTGGAAACTGTTGGGGGCCTCGTCCAGAAAGCCCCTTTCTGTAGTAGTGACTCCAATGACAAGCTGGTGAGTCTGCCATCCCTTTCTTCTTTGTTGTCGACGAGGCGTGCCCCTCATCCTCATCTACGATGAAGAGGCATGTGCCTTCTTCCTCAAATTCATGCAACTTCATCATCCACGTTGAAAGTTTTGGATTTTAATGTAAAGTTTTGTTGATCTTTGGTTTAAAACGATTGATGTTAACATCAAGGATTTTGAAACTTTTTATTTGGATTGGATGATTTTTGAATCAAAAGTTTCAAGGTTTTGAGTGTAGACCGGTCAGACCAACTAGATGCCCTAGTGAGACTGCCGCTATCGACGATCACGGCGTCGGCTTCGGTCTTCTTTGCTTATAGTCCCTCCGTTGCATCTCTAGTAGATATTTGGACATCTTGAGACCGCTCAGTGATAGTAAAAACCTCCAAAGCTTTCTTTTCCTTCTTCACTCATACCTTCTTCACATTTTTCATCTTTGATCCACCGGATCGATTCCTTTGTGAGAAACGGTCTTGACTAGAGTTAGATGAATGACTTGGTACTGACCTTATTGAGTCCTCCCATCCTTGATGAAACGACCTAGGTAGTGAGTATGGAAACGACATCGGTGAATGAGGCATCCACAACATGTAGTATGGAAAAGGATAATCGAACAACGGCATTGCATATGGATACCATGGCGTCACAATCAGAGATTTGTATGGATTTGGTATTGTTGATGGCTCCGATTGCTTTGACATTTGACCAAATTTTTTTCCTAGGAGGAGATCTTGCTCTTTTTTTATCACTAGGCAAAATCAAAGACCAGCTAATCCCTTCTTGTACATAGCCATAAGCATCTTAAAAGTGAGCTTCGGATTTTTAGGGCCTGTTTGGGAGAGCTTCTGGCAGTTGCAGCATCTCCTAGAATCTCCAGTTGTTAGAAGCTCTCCCAAACAGTCCAGATTTTCACCCAGATTCTGAGTAGTTGTAGTTGTAGAATCCAGAAAATGAACTAGAAGCCAGAAGCTGAGTTTATTGGAACCAGATAATTCATCTTTATTAATCTTTATTAATGTTTGAATCATCGTCCTTGTCATTATTGATCCTAATCATCTCGGGCCGAGGATCCCCCATAATAACATTCTTCCATCTTGTAGATTCGACTTGACTATGCCAAATCAACACTTTCTTGTTGTCAAAGTCTATATGAGCAATAGGGAGAGGATCACGGATAATTCTGGTCTAAGCTATAGGTGCAACCGAAATAGTCTTACAAATGACCGATGAAATTCATGCAACATTTGTGACCAAGTAGAAATTGAATTAGGAGTAAGTAAACTAAACCATATAGATGCAAAGCTTGACAAATAAAGGAGAAATAATTTTAACTTAAGCAAATCATCACTATCGACCTCTCCACATTGATCAATAAATTGGTCGAAATGCTCAATTATAGTTCTATTGTCCTCACCTATGAATTTTATGAAGTTAGGCGCCAAATCTATATGTTCAGCATACGGCCTTTCATATGTATGCGATGTTGGTTTAGACTCTATCTCAACACTATCTCGCAAGACATTGTCAATCTCTTTCTCAATATTCACATGACTGGTCTGTGGTTCAGTCTTTGATGATAAAGATATTTCACTTTTGCTTGTCATACAATCTGAACCTCCACTTAGTTTGACTATATTTTTTGTTGTATCATCGGCCAAACTAGTAAAACAATCCGACCCGTCATTTGGTTTGGCTATTCTTGTTATTTCATTGCCCAAATTAGCATTAGAACTATTGTCATTCACTCGGCTTTCTTGAGCTAGAGCTTCTAACAAAACTTGATTAACATCACATAATATCAAGCCATTTAATCTTTCTTTAAATGGGCCAAGTCATCCATTAAATGCAATCTAAGCAAAAAAAACTTGTTAGTAAGTATATAACCAAAACATCAGTCTTTAAGGTACATAAATATCTTAATGAAATTAGCCACAGACTCATCAACTTGTTGCTCAACCGATGTTAAGTTAGATAGCCGAAGTTTCGTTTCTCTAGTATAAAAATAAGAGTAAATTTCATAAAAACCCCACCTATTATGGTCCAAGTTACAAAAAAAACAGAAGGATTTTGGCATGTGGCACATAAGCCTAGTATTATGATCCTAAAGTTTCACAAAACCATACCGTTAACCATTTTGACATACTCCTTTATCAAAATTTTATAAAGTGAAGGTAACATTTATATGATAAATAAAATCCTCATAAATTTGAGATGTGATTGTAGAACTAAAAAATGTGTTAAATCAAAGTCAAAATGATCAATAGTATGGTTTTGTGAAACTTTAGGACCATAATACCTAGGGTTATGTGCCACATACCAAAATCTCTGTGGTTTTGTGCAACTTGAACCATAATATGTGTGGTTTTGTCAATTTTACTCTAAAAATAATCATGGAACTTCTGCTTTAATTGTGACCAAGTATGTATAGAATTTGCAGGCAAGAAAGTAAACTAAGTGAAAGCAGTTTCAGACAATGACAAAGAAAATAAACCCAATTTAAGAATATCAGAACTACTTGCTTCACCACATTGAGCTAAAAATTAGCCTATATGTTTATATGTGATCCTATTATCCTCACCACTAAATTTTTTGAATTCTGACACCTTAAATCACAAGGATATGGGATTGTATCAAAGTAATCAAGATAAGGCTTTTGAGTAGCCTCATTCTTTGGCTCAATTTTAAAAGCTTCTCTAATTATGACACATATGCATTTACATGGATCTTTAGAAACTTCATACCTTAATTGATTATTCTCTTGTTCTTGTGGCTTAAAGGTTTCAGACACAATAGGGCTTTGAGAGTAAACCTCCTGGTGGTCATAACGTGTGTTTCGTGGCAATCCATCTACTCAATGATTTTGAATTGGCTCATAGTAATTATTGGCACAAATAGCATGTGTATGTCAAATAACATTACTAACAATATTAATAGGATGCATGTAACTATTAAAACTTATTAGTTGTGGCATAAAAATCTTGTCAGCCCGATCTAACCGGCTTGATATGTGGTCCGATCAGCTCAAGGACCGGTCTGACCGGTGCTTAGTGAAGCGGTCAGACCGGCTGTAGGAAGCCTGGTCTGACTGAGGTAGGGCACAGTTTGATCGGCCATAGTGGGCATGATCCGACTGACAAAGGGAATTGTCAAACTAGCATGATGCCTAGTCTAACCATTGGCTGGATTTTCAGTGTAACCGATTCCTACGTAATCAGTAGTGTAAACACCCGTTTATCCATCCATTTTGTTATAAGTGTGTTGTACAGGGGCAAAACTTGAGATGGCATTAGATAATTGAGAGAACTGGTTATTGTGGAGCCAATTTTCTTAATGACATAATCAAATTTACTATTAAAAGCATCTTCGAACGTACCATCAAATTTATCTATATAAACTCTAATAGATGCATGAATAGCGAGGGATGGATCGAGCGGATCAACCTCATGTGAAACAACGATTTGAGGTAGTTGAGACGTCTTGATTGCTCCTGATGAAATATGCTAGTATTGCCTTTTCCAACGCCGCCACTTGCTTCTCAAGATCTTGCCGCTGCTACCCATTCAAGTCCTTCATGTTAACCTTGTCGTCGATCTCGTTCTCACTTGTCATGGTTGATGAAGATATTTCTCGATTAATTTTGACCGTATAGCTTATAGCTGAAATCTCGATATATTTGGTGTGTTTACTTAACGAAAATTTGGAAAATGATGCTTTTTTACGGGAACAACCGATATATATATGAATCGGTTTTGTTGAGTTTTTTTTTCCTGATATCAGTTCACGGCAAGAAGCAGGTAGCAGAAACCTGCTTCTGTATGATTTTCTATTTTTAGTAACTGTGCGTAGCAAGAACAAGAGATCGGTACTGCTCCTGCTCCTGCTCCTGTTGTTCTCCTGGTCAATCAGCACGGCAAAGCTCCTGCCGCTGTTGGTGCAAAACTCCTGCCGTTGTTGGTTCCTCGCGCGCACAGACAATGCGGAGAGGATTAGGGATCAGACATTCGATGAAATACAGAAAATTGGATGCTGCTCTCGACGGGTGCACGTTGCTCCTGTGGCTATCCTATATGCATGCATCCATACACTGTTGCCCCCTTACTTTGTTATTACTTTATTATTTCTCTGCACGATGACTTATTACCCTCTCCTTTCTCCCATCAAATCCTACTACAAAACCAACTTTATTAGAAAATTTTAAATAATTTTTTCTTCTTAATTATTTATCCAATCTATAATCCGATTATGCCGTTGTATTCGTTGCGATTAATTCTTTATAATAAGATCACATATGATTATATTTTGATAAAAAAATACAAAAAAATCTGTTTCATCGGTTAAAAAAAAAGTTTCAGCATTTGAGGTCGAATGTTTCAACTCACTTCTAATAATGTTTCAAAGAGATATAACATTTAATATTGTTGCAACACTATCAATCACTACATGGAACATTGCATCTTAACAAATGAAACACCAAAGAAAAATCGTATGAAACATACTATAGATTTGCAAATACTTGATTTTATTGAAACATTTTTATAGCACACATGAAACATCAAGTTGTAACTATTTCAATAAAGTAATACTTACTGAAACATACACATAATATGACGTGAAACATTTGCAAAATGAACTATAGAAACATCAGAAAATATTTATTAGAACATCCAAACAAATCGGTGTGCAACAATCAGAAAAGATCAATTGCAACACAAAAGCTAAATTTAAAATTCATTGAAATGTAATCATGTGAGATCTGATTGTAAAGATTTAAGTATAACAAATATGACAGTATAATCTAATCATAGATTGGATAAATACTTTAGCAGAAAAGTCATTTTGAAATTTAATAAAAATATGCATGCATGCTTGCATAGGAGATGGGATGCTCCTAGTTAGGTATACGAGAGAGAAAGACATGCAAGAAGACAAAACAGTATGGCAGACAGGGGTGTGGAGTCTAATATTTTTAGTCAGAAGAGACGTTCAAGTTTTTCCTCTCCATCCAATGGCCGAAGGGAAGCATTTTCCAGACAATGCAGCAGTGACATTCATCAAACCGATTGATTTGGTAAGATTACCCGTCGGTGGCTGCTTTTAGTAGCGAAAATTAAATTAGCAAGACAAGACTAATTTTGGCTATACGGCCAATAGTCTCGATTCGACGAAACAATGACTAAGCAGATTAAACAAAATTCGACCGTAAAAGAGCCAAATAATGGATTTTTTTTCTAGTGGAGTCGTTATTTGACGTCTTTTCCAACTAACACGAAACTCACCTATGACTCCTTTGGGAGCTGAGGAAAGAAACCCAGAAAAATAGTCCTCCAAGCAGATTTTTCCTGTAACATATGAACTCTCTCCACTTTCTAGGAAAGTTGCTCTTGTGAGGGAAAAATCCCGTGCGTTCTTTTGGAAATGACTCCCACGAGGGAAAATCCTCTATGTCCTAGCATAAAAATCTCGTGAGGAAAAAATGCCTAGCATGATAAAAAATGAAAATCACAATAACTAACAAGCAGGAAAAGAAAATCGGGGTGACAAAATAAATTCAAAAATTTCATAGAAAATTCAGAATATCCACAAAAAATTCCAAAAATTCAGACATCCATATGGAAAAGGCATAGAAAATTTGGTAAAACTTCACAAATAATTTAAAAAATTCAACATTCAGCTAATACAATATCAATATGACCAATTACAAAAATGGAACATTGCATGATTGGAATATATATTATACATAGGCATACATTAAAATGATAGATAATGCAATCTAAAACATCAGTATGATGTCTTCACAACAACTAATGTACAACCATTAACAGTTGACACACAAATAGACATACATGTAAGCAAAGGTTAGGTCAAAAAGACAACCTTTTTGCAGTAAGCCTGCAAATGTAATCCTTGGAATTTTCAAATAATCATCTCGGTGAAACTGGACTTAATCTTTACTCCTGTCACTTGTAGATCCCAAAACTATAATTTCATAAGAGATAATCTGTCAATATTTTTTTCTCAATTAATGGTTGCAAATCAAAATGTGTAAGCCGCAACTAAAACCACTTCAAAAGAATGTAAATTGCTTGTATTGTTCTATTTCAAGTCCAGATACAGAAGGACACACAATATAAAAACAAACATGTAACAAAACTCATCTTCTTTCTAATGCTCCGTGCAGAAACAAGTTTCAAAGAAACAAATAAAGAAAGTTTCTACAGCTTTGGTCATATTCTTCTACATTCCATCGACACACAATATAGTGGTAAAAATTTCACCTTTGGTCCATACACATAAATTTCATCACTACCAATGAATCCCATAAAAAAGCTTTCCTATTTGATAAAATTGATTCAACTATTTTGTTTAATTAGGTTCATGGTTAAAAATTAGAACACAAGTTAACACCAGCAAGATGGTTAAATTCTAAACACATTTGGCATGTGTGTTCTGACTACAATTTTATAAAATTGAATGACAAAAAATATGTTATTATAGTACTAGCAACTAAGCAACTCATCTAAAGTAGTTAATTATTCTATACATGCAAACTTTTTTTTTCTCGTGGGCTCTAAACTCAGATACTATGATACCTATACTGCTACCCTACAATTAGACTGGCCCCCAAGACAATCCAACAAATAATTGTATCCTCGTGACCGGTGAATTTTTTGTAGGGTAAATGAAACTTCACTGCTGCTTCCTTTGTTACAGAAAGCTGCAGAAGCATAACAAATTAAACAGACATCAACACTTTACCCACTTTTTATACTCAAATTAAGCATGTCTTAAAATATGCATAAATTCGTTTGTTCTTTCTCAAAAAAAAGTTCTGATGAGTACAGCAATAACTACAAAATAAATTTGCACATCACAGATTATAGTTCAGCTAAACAAAGACACTGCCAAAATCGTTATGGCTAGGAGATTCTAGAATCCAAATCAATCTAGAGTAGTGCCCTTCACGGGAACCTGCAAACAAAATGCATCACGATGAAATGAAGTTCATCTTACAGGGGTTTCTCTGGGTTACAAAATTGAAGTTAGCATGAAGCCGACAACCTGCCACTATTATACAAGCAGATCTATACAGTGCACACTATATATATATATATATTCCAGGGTATTGTATCAGTAGCAAAGAATCAATCAGGGGAGGCAACAGTGTGTAGGAACAACAATTAGGCTATGTTTGTTAGCCTGTGTTCCTACACGCACAGTGCGCACGAAAAATGAAACGGTCCATTAGCGCGTGATTAATAAAGTATTAGTTAATTTTTTTCAAAAATGGATTAATTTAATTTTTTTTAGCAACTTTTGTATAGAAACTTTTTGCAAAAAAACACACCGTTTAATAGTTTGAAAAGCGTGCGCGCGAAAAAAAAGAGTGATATCTAGCCAATGTTGTCCATAAACAACTGTGATAATAAGAAGCAAATAGAAATTAAATCACAAATCATTAAATAGTAATAGCTCAGTGCATATGGGATATGGCTAATTATCAGGAAACATATCCTATGCACGCAAGTCTTCTCGTGTACACACCATGTACACCAACTAACAAATTTCATCAAAAAATTTTAAAAAAATTGTATAAGTACTTTCAATAGTATTACACTTATATGCAAAATCTTAATCTCAAATTCATTATATTTTAGCCGTAACAAAAAAAATAAAAATTCTAACAGTTTTGAGAGCATTAATATGTCAGAATTTTGTCATAAATTTCAAGATGAGACTTCATACATAGATGTAATACTACTAAAAGTACATGTACAATTTTTTCTTGATTTTTTGATGAAATTTGCTAGTTGGTGTATATGGTGTGTATATGAGAAGTTTTGTGTGTATAGGATATGTTCCCAATTATCAGAAGATCACAGCTAATTAAGCAAACACATTAAAGCTGTAGGTTTAATATTTTCCAGTCAGGTCAGAGCCAAGCAGATGAACAGAACCTACACATGTTTTGAGATGAACATGAGGATGGCAAGCTGCTAGTACCTGGACTGCAGAATCTTGTGTAGTGCAAAGTAGCGTTGATTTCACTCCTCATCGTCACCACTTGGCTCGTACAGTTGATTCCAGCTCAATGGTGAAGATGCCAGCATGCGTCTTGACGATAATGCCACAAACGCCATCAGTGAAGCCAATCAAGCTAATCATCAAGAAGACTGCACCGTGGAAATCAAGAAAAATCAAGCAAAATAACAGATCCTCAAGCCCGCGCGTCACCGGCACCAACAGATGCAAAACCATGAAAAAAGAGGAGAGAAGAGAAAGAAGAAGTATGGCTCACATCAGATCTTGGAAGAGCGGGCTCGTCGGCGGCGTCTCGCGGGAGGGGAATGCTTGGCGGGGGTGCGGGAGAAAGAGAGCCACAGAGGCGGCGGCATTCGTTCGCCAGAGGGGACGTGGGTGCGGGCTGCAGAATGGGAGCGACGCGAGGAAATTATCCCGACCTGTTGAGGTGTGGGAGTTTTCCCCGGGAAAACGGCACAGATTGGGTCGGGATTTCCCGTCTTATGGGTTGCCAAACGCACAGGAAGTTTAGCCTGTCGATTATTTCCACACAGGCTTTTTGTACGGGCAATGGACCGGGATCCCGGTCTGCAAAATGAGACCCTAAAATTTGTGCTGTTAATGGAGTCGTTAATCACCTCGATCTAACAAACTTTAAACCATGATGGATTTTGAGATTAAACCAGCTAACGGAACTGATTAGAGGTCAAAACTAACCTCTAGGCCAATTTAGATTAATATAAAGATAACCATCCATCTCGTAGGCGAATCGAAAGGTTTACAGGACAAACCTACGAAGGATATCGTGCTCTCGTAGCAAAGGTGGATGATTTACGATGCAAATTAATAAAGATAGACGAAACTAGAGTAAAGTGTGGAAGATAAAGTAGAAAAAAATGGTTGAAAAGTAGGTAAAATAACAGATCGGTAGGGGTTGAGGTCGGCGGTTTAGAATCAAACCGGCCATAGCCTTTATAAAAGGACTGGTCTTGCCTCCACATGGCTTTCTCCACGTTCTATTAGGCTTAGAGATTAATTAGGACTTAAGAAACCTCGGATCCAAACAAGAAAACGTAAGAACCGATAAATTAATTGGACTCAAAGTCACGCTCTGTCGGTCTGACTGATCACATGTCACTGGTCAGACCAGCCACTTGCTATCGGTCTAACCGGCCCTAGGCCGCCGATCAGATCGACCCTGCATGGTAAGTCCAGGTCTATTCTAAATCTGATCATATTTTTCTATTTTACGTCTTAATGTCAAATTTAGATGTTAACAAAAAAGGCCGAAGGAGAACCGAAGAAGCTAGTAAGCAGGGATGTAATAGCAGTGACGACTAGTGATGCCGATCGTGGAGTAGTGGGCCGTGTCTGTTGTTATGCTTCCTTAATTTGGACGGAGGCCATATTACCATATTAGCAGCTTGCTTAGGGACACTACTAAAAAAGTAATTTGTCATCATGAAAAAAAATTATGACATTAATATTAAAATTATGACTATACATGTTGTCACAATTTTAAAATCGTTGCTAACCGTGGTAATAAATAAAGTGGTAATAGGTTATTGCAACAATTTTTATTTAGTGACAATAAATTTTGATATTGCCACAAAATGGATATGGAAAAAAATCATATTGCAACATTTTATATCGTCGCAATAAATAATTCTTGCCACCACTCCATTTCGGATGATCAGCCATATTGGGATTGAGATACGGCCTGGACTCCCATGGGGAGCAGCAGTGGGGAATCTTGGACAATGGGCAAAAGCCCGATTCAGCAATATAGAAACGTGAGTGAAGAAAGGCAATGCTGCAGTGGGGAATCTTGGACAATGGGCGAAAGCCCGATTCAGCAATATCGCGTGACTGAAGAAGGGCAATGTTGCTGTGACATTAGTTCTACGTACCAAATTAAAAGTTTAAATATTAATCTATCATCTTAACTTTTTTTTTTGATACCTTATCAAGGCTAGGATTCGAACCCAAGACCTCTCCTTCACGTATGCTTTTCTTTACCAACTCATCTACGTATCAATTCTGTTAGAAAATACATATAATTCCATTTGAGCCTACATAAATAAAATTTGAATAATGGATTTGAGTATCTAAAAGATTTCAAATGAAAAGGTTATCACTAGATCTCATCGAGAGCTATAAATTTCATATAAAATTTGTCTCAATCCATGTCCATATAAAAAAATTAAGTTAAATTATGAGTTGACAATTTTTTATTACAACAAATTTGTTGATCGTGGCAACAAAAAATAGTGAAAAGTAACTTACCACAGCCACATACCATGCAAATTGCCACAAAAATTAAAATTGTGACTGTTGTTGACGGGTTATACACCGACCACGGTATTTATAGAGTATGAGGATTGTTGAAACCAAGGTATACGTGAGATTGAGGTAAAATAGACGGGAGACGGGGTTTTTATACAGGTCCGGACCCCTTGACTGATAGGTAACAGCCCTACTCCTATTGGCCGAAGTCGTGTTGCCTTTATATATCGATATCACATAAGTACAATATTTGGGATGGTCTAATCTAATCGACGTTGGCTTGATGGCATGGAGCTCTCACACGTAGTCGACGGCTAGTGTAGTCTTCTTCCTCGAATATGAACTCGACGAGATTAGGGGTGGCTCTAGATCACTCTTGTCAGCCTCTCTCACTCCTACATTGGGTTTGTCTAGATCTGTATTGGCTTGTATTCTGGCTTGGCGTGTGTTGGCCTCTCTGTTGGCCTTGTCCCCTCTCCTCCTATGGGTCTTGTATTTATATCCTCGGATGTTCCCTTTTCCAAGAAGAACTAGAAAGACAAGTATGGATACGATCCGAGTAGTCCTTGTAATATCCAACTAGAACTATGCTTCTCTTTCTTATTCGGAACACCTTTCATATAAGGCTTGGTATATGGTGGGCCCCGTCGAGCCCAACCCAAGACTATTGGGTATGTCTTATCTGTAACACTGACAGTAGCCCCTGACTTCAAAGCAAAAAATAAGTTGATGTTCTCCACCGAAGACCTTAGAATAATAGTTGTCGAACTCACCTAACCGTTCTTGGACAACCAAGAAGGTGTGGAGTATGCGACTGAGTTTTCTGCCTAGCCTTGACGGAGAACATAACCATCGGTTGAATTTGGATTGAAGTCAAAAGATACCATCTCGACGGGCATACCATCGCTTTATCTAGTAACCCTTGTCGATCTCATCCAACCGTTCTCAGACAGCCGAGTAGGTGCAGAGTACACAACAAAGTCCTTCTCTTCTCCTAGATTGAGAACTCGACTTGAACTTGAATCCACTGATCCGGCATCCATCTAGTCGAAAATAAATTTTGACTACTGTGTGTCCTAAGATCAGTATATGTCTATTAATTGAGTACAAGAATTGTCGGTTTGAGCTTAATTGAGTCAAGATAAGATGTCGACTATTATAAAGGCTCCAACCAGTCTCTGTTACCCAAGAAGACCAATTGCTATGATATCTGATTTTCCTGAAATCAATTCTCAAAACAAATTGTTAGATAGAAAAGCCCCCGAGTGAAAGCTTGGGAGTAATATGATATAAATTAAAAATATTAAAAATAAATTAACTGTACGTGTGCTAATAAACGAGTACTCTCACCAGAGCTGCCCTCAGCTGAATGGAGTTAAATACTCTCCCTAGCCCCCAGCTAGTTTTATGGAAAGGAAAATAATTCCATAAAAGTAGCTTGAATTTTCATATTTGATCAAATTGAAGCAGTGAATTCCCAGCCTCCAGCCATGAAGTTGGGAAAACCAATTCTTGAGTACATGGTTAGTTAATACGTTAAAGTGGGTACTCTGACATGGCCGTTTGACCTTTAGCGTCCGACTAGCTCACAGTGCCAGGTGTCCTCGCCAAGGTGCTAAGACTCAATAACTAGTCAGCTTTAACATAACAGATCGATAGGAAATGACTTCGGTTTGTGGCATTATGAAGCAAAGGGGGTTTATTGGACAAAATATTGTAATAAATGACGCAATGGCACTCTGTCAAATTCCTCGGGATACGGGTGCCGATACACTGTAGAGTTTTCCTTGGGCTTCAAGCCGAACTGATCTCGCATCACTTCAGCTATCATATCGGCCCAGTATCCTGCGGGCCGATGTGGGAGGTCTTGCTGATATGATTGCTGCAAGCCCTCTGCTTGATACTGCCTGGGGGAGTACGGCTGGTAGTGGTGATCAAGATTTTGCGCGCCGTACTGCCCTGCGGTGTGCTGCTGGTAGCCTTGTGGCACATTGTATGTAGCTTGAGGTGGAGGATTGCTGAACACCGGGGCTTGTGGCTGTCTGGCCGATGGTTGGTGAACCGGAACTTGCTGCATCGGCTCGATCACTGGTTGCTTCCCCTTGGTCCATTGAGCATATTGTTCCCCCGTAATGTGCTGAGGGCTCCCCCCTGTCTGATTGGTGAGGACCAGTGGCAGTGTTGTTGTTGGCTGCGCCGATGGGGGTGGCATCGGCGCTGTCGGCTGAGCCGTGCTCAGGTCGTTCCTCAGGGTCCAATAGGCAGGGAACTTATTTTCTGGTAAGAAAATCGGTCCCTGAGGCTTGTACTGGTGAATCGACCCATCTAGGATCGATTTGACCGTATTGGTCAATGTGTTCACCAGGATCCCCGATTGGTTGACTAGCGTAGAATGAACTGCGGAGTCAATCCTATCTTGCAACGTCGGCGCTGTAGTATCTTCAGTCTTGACGGTGTGGTCGTGTGCCGCCGCTGACGTGCTAGCTCCCTCTCCAGGACTCGGCATAACTACCTTGGATTTTTGGATCAAGGTGCCTTGCCGAGTCCTAGAATATGTTTGCAGGTACATATTCTGGAACTGCTCGACCAGATTTTCCATCTTAGCCTTCTGCTCTGCATTGAGCTGGTCGGCGGTTACAGGGACGATGTTCTCCTCGGAAATCTCTACCTGCTTCGACATCTTGAGAAGATTTACGGCTATTGCAGAGTTTGCGTTCTTGGTCCCACTAAAAGTGAAGTTGAAAATAGAGGTCCCACTGGAAGTGAAGTTGAAAATAAAGGTCCCACCGGAAGTGAAGTTGAAAATAGAGGTCCCACCGGGCGTGCTAAAAGCGTGTTGGCGCAGAATTTGGACCCGTCCCACAACAAAACGAGTTCCGCGTTACCACGGCGGCCTGGGAGATCTGCTTAACTTCAGTGCATGTCCAAATTGGCTTGCCTAGTCGTGCGCAAAGCGTGCCAGTTGATTTGATCTGCAATCAACAAGAAACAAGCAAACCATATCAGAAAACAATGGTTGATCGGCCGATAGGCCGATGTCACATTGTTATAGCCCAGCCGATAGGGCAAAGCTGTATCGGCTTACTTGTTATAATAAGCAAATTGAAGAGATCTAATCTCATCGGCCCATGCTAAAACGTGTGACAGATTAATAGAATTAGCCGATGAGAGTTTCACGAGGATAACTACACTAGCTATTACTCTAGTGTAAACTTATACAAGTCAATCGGCTAACATAAATACACCAACCACAGAGAAGTCTTTAAAAACACTCTGTGACCGGTATGTTTATATTCGTCGATCCACATGTATAAGTGGCAAACACATGCAAAAAACCTAAATAATCACATGCATTAGATAAGACCGGCTGAAACCCCGGCGCTATCCTTAATTACAATCGAAAACAGGCTTCGTGCTAGATCTCGAAACAGGACTAAGGTCGATAGCAACTCAAAGTGTGAATCGAGACTTAACACAAAGAAAATCAAGCCGTCGATTGCTTTTGGGGATGGTAAATACATCAAATAATCTAACCAAGCATAACAATTAAACTGTCGTCGGCAATAAACCCTAAAACGAATATACTGCCGGCGAAGCACAATTAAGACGCCTGTCAAGATTACTCAAAACACGATAGACGACGATCACATCATCGAGGCCTAACGTGCCTAAAGCGACATGCTAGCCCCGACGATGCCAATCGTCGGGGACGAGTTCTTACCTTTGCTCTGGGAAGGCAAGAACTCGTCAAGGTCAACCTCTTACGAGGGTTGGCGATGCGCCGAAAGTAGATTGAATTGGTTGTATGATTTGATTGAGAGAGCTTCTATGTACAAACTATCGGGATATTTATACCCGAGGTTACAACAGAACCCTTGTAGGGCACGATCTTATCTACAACTAACAAACAAGTCCTTGGGACAGACTTAAGCCACAGATTAGATCTAAACTACTTAATTTACAAGATACAATTGCCTAAAACCGAGCTTTATCTCTATTTGGCAACTTCCTTGAAGCTTATTCCGAGCCCAGACCAAGCCCACATTGACGCTGTCAACTCATAACCCGTATCGGCCCACGACCAAACCGAATCCGTATCGGCCGATACGCTCTCTATGGCAACACCTCCCCAGTCCGATACGGTTACCGGGTCCGATACGAAGCCTGGTCCAACTCCAACTCAATCTTTCCTCTCTGCTTCGGTTTCCTCTTTTCTCTCCAAGTCGATTACCAAAATCCGTCGTTAACAGTCCCCAACCAAGGTGCTGAGTCCCGGTAACTAGTCAGGCTTAACCTAATAGGTCGATAAAAAACGACTCCAACTAGTAGCGATATGAGAAAAGAGGATCAGATAAATATTGCACATTTGATTTGTATTATAAACTTCCATAGATTAATGCATGAAGATGGCAAGAACACTACACACACTAGTCGAGAACTAGGCGCGTAGTCATACTCGATCACTCGCAGAGGTGATGGGAAAATCGCTACAATGCTGGTCGAAAACTGGGTGTGTAGTCGTACTCAACCACATGTAAAAGATTTGCAGAGTTGGTGAGAGCACTACCATGCTGGTTGAGGACCAGATGTGTAGTCGTACTCGACTACTCGTAGAGATGGTGAGAGAATCGCTACAACATTGGTCGAAAACCAGGTGTGTAGTTGTACTCAACCACTCTTAGAAAATTTGTAGAGTTGGCAAGATCGCTACCACGTTGGTTGAGAACCATATGTGTAGTCGTACTCGACCACTTGCAGAAGATTTGGGAAGTTGGCGAGACCGCTACGACGCTGGTTGAGAACCAGGTGTGTAGTCGTACTCGACCGTTCGTAAAAGATTTGGAGATGTGGTAGGATCGCTACCATGCTGATTGAGGACCAGGTGTAGTCATAGACGAGATCGTTACCACGTTGGTTGAGAACGAGGTGTGTAGTCGTACTCGACCACTCGTAGAAGATTTGCAGAGTTGGCGAGATCGCTACCATGCTGGTTGAGAACCAGGTGTGTAGTCGTACTCGAGCACTCGTAGAAGATTTGTAAAGTTGGCGAGATCGCTACCACACAGGTAGAGAACTAGGTGTATAGTCGTACTCGACCACTCGCAGAAGATTTATAGAGTTGATGAGATCACTACCACGCTGGTCGAGGACCAGGTGTAGTCGTGCCTTGATCACTCTTATAAGATTTGGAGAGTTGGCGAGATCACTACCACGTTGATTAAGAACTAGGTGTGTAGTCATACTTGACCACTCATAGAATATTTGTATAGTAGGCGAGATAGCTACCATGCTGATTGAAAACCAGGTGTGTAGTCTTACTCGACCATTTTTAGAGACGCTTGAGTTGGTTATTACATGTGCATCCTATGTGGCCAGCATGACTCACATACCCAACTTATAAGTATATTGGACGTCCATTCGCAATCATGCCAGGTGTTCAAGCCGACAACGTTCACGTGGAGATCGTACGTAGCAACTTTTTCACAAATAGACCGAGTTTTGATCGAAACTAAATGTGAGATAGACCGTCGGTCTTTGTTGGTAGGTTTGGTCCAACAACTCCGCGTTTGTTCAAGAACGTTCTCGGCAATGGGGTGTACTTGACCTCTACCCACTAGACTATTCAATTATTCCTAAATATTTTCTAAACAACGAGATATATATCAGAGAATACCGAGTATGTACTCGGAAAATTGTACAAATCTTCTAGTATTGTCAGGATATAATAAACATATTTAGATTAAATATCGGGTACTATGTAAACCGTAAACAAGCATGATTTATACAGAAAAAACAGAGCGAGCCCCCAGTATTAGACCGTAGTTGGCCTAATAGAGGAATGCTTGCACAATAGATATTGTATGAAAAACATGCTCTGGATGAACATAATAAATTACTGATCTAACTATATTGTATGGATATGGTTGTCGACGGGCTATATGCCGACTACGGTATTTGTAGAGTATGTGGATCATTGGAACCAGGGTATACGTGAGATTGAGGTAAAAGAGACGGGAGACAAGGATTTTATATGGGTTTGGGCCCCTTAACTGATAGGTAATAGCCTTACTCCTGCTGGCCGAAGCCGGTGTTGTCTTTATATATCAGTATCACACGAGTACAATATTTGAGATGATCTAATCTAGTCAACGTCGGTTTAGCGGCATGGAGCTCGAACACGTAGTCGACGGCTAGTGTAGTCTTCTTCCTCGAATATGAACTCGACGAGATTGGAGGTAGCTCTAGATCTCTCATGTCGGCATTTGTGGCTCTAGATTGGGTTTGTCTAGGCTGTGTTGGCTTGAATTCTGACTTGACTTGTGTTGGCGTGTGTTGTCCTCTGTTTTTCTTTTCCTAGGGGATCTTGTATTTATACCCTTGGATGTCTTCTTGTTTAAGTAGAACTAGGTAGACAAGTATGGATACAATCCGAGTAGTCCTTGTAGTATCCAACTAGAACTCTGCTTCTCCTTTCTTATCTTTCTTATCTAAAACACCTTCTGTGTATGAGACATGATTCCGTATAAGGCTTGGCATATGGTGGGTCCCGCCAAGCCCAACCCAAGACTATTGGGTATGTCTTATCTATAACACTTACAATGGTAAATTGCATATAAAATATTGCGTACCTATGTAGATATGTGCCAAATATATCTACGAAATTAGTAGAGTAATTTAAAAAATCAATCTTACCAATTACTGTGTTGAGCCATGCTAACGAATACTTTTGTTAGCCGGCTGGGAATTAATGCATGTGATGCATGCAGAGCATATGTCCAAATTTGAGCAGGGTCTTGATTGCATGTGCGTATGTTGTCCGATTACTTGACGAGTACGTGTGTTGGCTCTCCATGTAATTCCTCTCGTAGTGGGCCATTCCCCCATCATTGTATCCGAGTGTGATGACAAGCGGTGGGACAGGAGGCTAGTCGAGAGACGGGAGCTCGTGGGTGGATCGCCTCCGTGCACGTAGTCGAATTAAAATTCGGTCAACGAAGTAAGCACATGCAATGGGAACAACAGAATAGTCACCGATAAGCAATCTACAGATTAGATGGCTACAATAAACAAGAATAATTTGTTCGTATAAGACTAGAATGGCAAACCTGATATGGTTGTAGATCGGTGTGTTCCGTCGATCAGTTGAATTTGGGCGGTGATATCGGTTTGGAAGTAGTCGGCGTAGATTGAGGTCTTGTGGCCGACAACAGTGGGTTGATGTCCTCCGCGACGGTGGCGACGTATTGAAGCTTGGTTGATCTAGATAGATGGAATTGTTGACAGCGATGATTTCGATCTGGTCGGGAAACGTACTCTGGTTGGGTCAGATCTCCCAGAGCCAAAGTCATTGAAGTATCCCTTGTCAAAAAATCCATAGGGCAATATCTTGATGAAAATTGAGATGATGAGAGTCCCGATCCATAGTAGAACGCACTCCGGTCGAGTCATATCACCCAAAACAAAAGTCGTTGAGGAGTTTTGTTGTCGGAAAATCCGTCTCTTGAAACCCATCTCGTCGAAACCTTGAAGCACCAAGTCCCCTAGCTACCTGGCGCGCCACTATTGACGGGCTACACGCCGACCACAGTATTTGTAGAGTATGGGGATCGTTGGAACCAGGGGATACGCGAGATTGAGGTAAAAAAGACGAGAGAGGGATTTTTATACAGGTTCGGACTCCTTAACTAACAGCTAATAGCCCTACTCCTGTTGGTCGCAGCCGATGTTGTCTTTGTATATCAGTATTACACGAGTACAATATTTGGGATGACCTTATCTAGTCAGGGTTGGCTTGACGGCATGGAGCTCTCACATGTAGTCGATGGCTAGAGTAGTCTTCTTCCTCGAATATGAACTCGGCGAGATTGGAGGTAGCTCTAGATCTCTCATGTAGGCCTTTGTGGCTCTAGATTGGGTTTATCTAGACTTGCATTCTAATTTGGCGTGTGTTGACCTATGTTGGCCTCTCCCCTCTTCTCCTAGGAGGTCTTATATTTATACCCTCGGATGTTACCATGTCCAAGTAGAACTAGGAAGACAAGTATGGATACGATTCGAGTAGTCCTTGTAGTGTCCGAGTAGGACTCCGCTTCTCCTTCCTTATTCGGAACACCTTTTATTCTAGCAAAGATAATTTTATTCTTTATTCATCGTATTTCCTTAAGCAAAGAATACCTTCTCGTATACTATTAGGTATATGGTATTTCGATATACCATGAACCCATATATAGGAGGTACGTCTTATTGAGAACATTGACACAAACCGTTTAGCTTTTTTTTATAGATACTCAGAAACTAAATAACAAACCGTTGTTTTTTAGAATCTTAACTATTGATGATACGGGCCCGGGGGTATCGAGGCTAAAGGTATGAGCGGCCCCCTGCACCCCCGTGGCGCCCCCCGAGGAGGGGTCGGGCCCGAGGGTGAGGCGGCGGCTATCCTCTCCAGCCTCCTTTCTCCCCTCACTCAGCTGCCCCGAGGGTCGGGCTGCCCCGACCCCCTCCGCGCTTGCGCCGCATGTGCAGAGTTAGGTGAGAGCCTCCAGCGCCCACCTAACCGCATTAATGGCGGCTCAGGCGAGCGCACCACGCCGCATTAAATGCGACGTGTGGCGTGCGTGATTGGTCCATGACCAGTCGCAGCGACTGATCGGTCCGCGACCGATCAGATGACGGATGGGACGGCAGCGGAGCGCCTGCGCACTGTCCGCGCGTCAGGCGGTGCGCAGCACGCCCTGCCCCATCCCGTCCGAATGATGAGAACCTTTTTGCCTCTCGTCCCGACCGGAGTCGGTATGCCAACTCTGGTCAGATGGTTTCCGTTTCCCGATGCGAACGGAACACAGAAGTCTTCACCCATTTAATGGGGAATGACGCAGGCATCCCCCGTGCCAGCCGGCTGATCGGACGAGGGCCATGCCGCAGCGACTGTGCGTGTGGCTTCCGAGTCAAGCAACAAGATAGCCATTAAATATAAAAAGAATGTTTTCCTTCTCTCTTAGATAGTCTGTTGGCACATGTGGTAGCCCCTTGAGATATAAAAGGAGTCCCAGGCCTAAGGAGAGAGGGGAGGAGGAGTAGAAAAAGGGAGGACAAGCGCTTGTATTCCCTCACATTGCAATCGCATATCCACCACACACAGGAGTAGGGTATTACGCTTCCGAACGGCCCGAACCTGTATAAACTCCTTTGTCTCGTCTTCTTCGAGGGGCCTAACCCCCTCTACATCTCTCTCTCCCTCTCTCATTGGAGCACGAATCTCATCCTACGTCCCCGGCTGAACTCACTAAAGAGGGTCTTCGCTGTCCCTCGTTGAGGAGTTCACACTCCCTTATTAACCTTCTCAAAACAGGCTCTAGGTTCTGTGTACCCTAGCTAAAGCAACTGCTGCTATGTAGTATAGGCCATAGGCTTCATTTAATTTGGTTTTGTGGGGACTTATATACAAAGTTTCATGTTAGGTAAAGAGTCTATATAAAAAAATTATATTTTTTAAACTTTTAATTAGATAAATCAATTATAAAGCATGTATATTATTCAGGGTATTTTAGGTATTTTCTAAAAAAGGCAGCTTAATAACATATTTAGAACAATTTATAAACTTCTCGGTATATTATAGAAAATGATAATCTCAATAGTTAATCGTTGAACTGGGACAAAATTAAACCTAATTACCATACCGATTAATAGTTTTTAGTGTTTAGCCAACAATTTTGTCATGTTGTATAGTAATTCATTTCTGCACTACCAAAACTTGGTCGTGTAGAATGTCTCACCCACTGCACATTGATTTGCCAATTCAAATTAACATTACAATAATGCTTATGACAAGATATTTTTAAAAAAGAAAAATTTCAACTCATTAGAAAATAATGAAGTTCTTTGACAACGATGACGAAATCTATATCCAACCAACAGGTGTCACCAAATAGGACTGTCCAACTAGCACCCGGCCGGCTCTCACCATCTACCACCCGGCCGTGGTCCAGTACAGCATCCACTAACACGCCTGTTACCATCAGCAGAAACAGCTAGTTAGTACTACCACCACATTGACCCCCCAAAACACTCTTCCCATTGATCACACACTTGTCAAACCGCTGCCAAGAATATTCTGACCTGCACCAATGTCAAGATCACGACAGGGACACCACATAGAACATTCTGCATCCAAGGAAGCCTTTTCTTCTACCTTTGCTTCAGTTGCACAGAAACCATTTCTGTGTTGTATCCCTCTATGAGTGTGCATGGTAGCTAAACTAATTAAAACTCTAAAAGGCAAGGAGAATGTTGTGGAAACAGCTGCAGATCGAGAGAAGATAAAGTGATCCATGCATGCAAAGATCGATCGATCAGATGTGATAAAGGCAGATGCGAGTCCTTAACCATATTTTGGCCGGATGATGGTTATCCTTTTATTTTATATCTTGTAGATGTGAATTTTTTATGAGTAATATACCTTCCTGTTTAAAAAAAAAAAGCGATCGACCAGAGTTCTTTGTCGGTAGAGCTATATAGGTGACTGTATCCGTTAATCCGTGTGTACGTAATATAAGATAGCCTTTACTGGTAGTAGCTGGCTCTCTTGTGACGTGTGGCTACTGTCAGGATCAGGATGATTCTACCGCGTGCTCTCCAACTTCTTCCAAACCGTGGTGAGATCTGTAACCCACCAAGCTTAATTGCCGCGGGCTTTGCTGACTTCGCCGTTGATCAATCATTGCTGTGACCGAACGGCAGTTTGGTTTGTGATCATACGTACTCCACAGTCTACATAGTCACATGAAACGAGTTCGAAAGTAACGTACGTTTCTCGACACGAAAACACCGGCCCCGTCTAGAAAAACACGAGGACATTTTTATTTTCACATTGTAAAATCCCCTCATAAATAACGTATCATATTTCTTCTTGATCTTTTCGACCTAAAAACTTATTTATGATCAGAGACAGAGCCAGGATTTCTACAATCCTAGAGCTCAAAACTAAGGACGAAAGCTACCCAAAAGTATTCATGTTAGGGCCAATAAATTAAACTTCTCTCTTTACATTAGATGCTCCATTCTATCCTCGTCCTTACAATTTACCCAATAAATTATAGCGCACCTACAGATAGAAAAAATAAGAAGGAAAAATAAATTCAGTTTGTTCCTTTCGCTGGTGTGAGTGTGGTGTCGCATGTGTAGTGATGTGTGTTCGCGTGCGTTTGTCGTGTATTTGAAAACAAGTCAGTTTCGCTGAGAATTAAGAATTGGAACTTGAAGCCAAGTTGAGGATGCGCCGCCGCTGCTATGTCACAGACTCGCGGTGATTGTAGCCTTTAGGAGTTGGAGAACAAGACGCTCAAGCAACGAGCTTTTGTGGCTGTGCAGGCGCGTAGAGTGGGGGCATCGAGAGGAGGCGAGGAGCTGTGGTTGCCGGCTGCTACTGTGGTGTGCTGCCTATTCTTGTGGGCGTGTAGAATAGAGTTTTGTTTGTAGGACTGTTGGGCTATATGTTTATTCTTACTCCTAGTCTAAAGAAGCAGTGAGTTTGACAATTAAAATAGGCTTCTAAATAATCGTTCAGTGTGGGGCTAAATCAGTCTAAGCCTAAGACTAGACTAGAGGTATAGGGCTAAGACATGAAAGAATACAAATAACTGGTCAATTTCTAGATATAGGACCATCAAAATTTTTCCCACGCCTGGGGCTTGAGCCCAAGCTACCCCAGGCGTGGTTCTGCCCCTGTTTATGATTATAGTATTTTATAATTGATTAAACTAAAGTAAGCTGAGATAATTTGCATAGATATACCAACAGGATATCTGAAGAATTTTGTCATACACGTTTTTTTAAAGAAAAAAAATAGTATGTTGCGCTGAAAGGATCACAAATAAGTGTCTAGGGGTGTGGCAAACAGTGCATGCATGTAAAGATCCATGCAACTCCACGTAGGAATTGAACTTCCTCTTACCAGCACAAGTACTAACATATATTTTTTTATTGCATGGCATACATATACCACTACACAAGCAACATTATATTCACATCCCTACGAATACGCCCCCTAACACATTCTCTAAGAGACGAAAACCAGCGACACAATTCTAATCTCACTAAAATCCATGTATGTATTCGTGGGCACCAGGATTTGAACCCTGGTGGGTGAAGTCAAGCATATCCACGACTCTATCACCACACCGCTGGTGTTTCCCATATTCTTGCAGATATTTGATCAAAGCGAAAACTTATCCGCTGCCATTTGAATTTGAGAACCATGATAATTTGAAGATTATATTCTAGAATTTGTAGCTTGTTGAATCAAAAGCAAAGGCAATGATAGAGCGATGCTAAAAGGCTTGGGGTATCCTCGTGTTGACACGGAAAACGGGTTTCACACCGATAAACACCAAACACCTTATATTATGTACAACCCGCAAAGCACCCAAAGATGTGTCATCATAGGGGTAGACGTAGCTAAACGATCACCCAAGAGGGACCTGTCAAGGTGAACGTGTGCTGATTAGGGCTGAATTGTGAATAGACATGAGATACAAGATACAAGATGAAACATAGAGGTAGGGGTAAAAGATAGAGGTAGGGATAATAGATTGATGTTGGCATTGATTGTCAGTCAATTCAATTGATTTTGGCCTTCTATATTTATAAGAGGGTTGATCTTGTATCTACAAAACATTCTTCACGTTTAATTAGGCTTAAGAAAATATTTGGACTCGAGAAATCCTGACCTTTTAAGTAAGAGAACATCAAAATATTCGAATGGGCCACGGACTCGGCGTCTGTCAATTAGACCATAGACCGATATGAGACTTTCGGTTAAACCGGTTTGGGACCCGGTTAAACCATGATATAAACGTCGATATGACCGGCCTTTGTGAAAAGGGTATGTGCAGCTCTACGCTTAGCCTAAATTTCGTAATACCAAATCTGGTTGTCAACCACTCCACTGTCGAGGCAAAGACGAAAGACAAGGCAAACGCACGAAGGATGATATTTTTCACTTTGACTTTATCAAACCAAGTATATGCATCAAAAGATGGCAAAAGCACTTTTGACCTTATCAAACCAGTAATTCACCAAGGTCAGAACCACGTAGCTCTGGCCTGCACTCATGGGTCATTCTTGCACTCGCATGATATCAGTTCCACGTAATCGAAGCACAAAAAGTACAAAATCAAATTCCATCAAACATGCAAAACCCATAGCATATAGCAGACACACATGCACGTCGCGGGCCACCGCCCCAAAACCTGGAGAGCTAACACATGCTTCCACCAAATCTTATCCCTACACAACCTCATCCCACTAACTCCTCTCTCTCTCTCTCTCTCTCTCTCTACCCTATGGGACAATGAAATGTGGGGCCATCACTGGTCAGGCACGATGAGAGAGAGAGGGACCTATTTGGGTGCCCAACGATGTAAACATTTGACACATGCCCAAAGAAAAGCTCAATTTCTTTGGCCATTTGGTATTTTGGCACTTTTTTGTGTCATGGCTGATGAGGTGATGAGCCCAAGAAAAGATGGCAAAAGGCCATGCCATGCCTGGAGGGCCAGATCGCCACTTGGAGCTGCACCGGCCACCCTTGTGTCACTGTAGTAATACTATATAGTATGATTTCAGTGCAAAAATATGCGCCCTCTCGATCGTCACTGTAGTTGAATCTTGGCACGAGGCAATGGATATCTTAGTTTATGGCCCTGCTGAATTTGAGAGGCAGTATCCACAGCTTTACAGGTAATTAGGCCCCCAAGCATGCTCCCCAACCAACATTTTGTCCCATAAAAAGATGATGTTACCATTCAATTCTCTGGGCCCAGAGAGCGCCTTTCGATGCTAATCAGACGGTCTTCATGCTACTTGGTTGAAATCAACCATATATATGGATATATATATACACCCCATATGATAAAAAAAGTCCACATAGTTGCTTCTTTTTATTAGCGAAACTTCTTGATATTGTTTTGTCTTAATACTTTATTTACTTAAACACATATATGTATTGCTGAGGATACAAGTACGCATTCATTCTACAACCATAATAATACTCTAATAAATACTCCATCTATTTCAGAACGTAAAATGTTTTGTTTTGTTTCTAAGTCAAATTTTTTTAAATTAATCAAACACTATAAAAAATGATTTTGTCGAACGAGGACCCTATAGGTTGCAGGCAGACCGTAACTGGTCGCGCCTTCAAAAATCGGCCTACATTTTCACACACGACTCTTATCGAAGGAATGAGAACGAGGTCCTCAATCCCCTGGAGTTGTTGGGGCTTTCGGTGATGTGCGTTGCTTCAAAAGAAGTGCAAGATTTACATCTTCAAGAAACAAACAAGATTTATAACTTCAAGAGACATACAAGATTTACATCTTCAAGGTCTCAAGAAAAGTGTACAGACCTACAAGATCTACATCTTCAAGGTACTGAGGAGAGGATAGAGATCTATAAGATCTACATCTCCAAGGTGTCGAGGAGGGCATAGAAACCTACAAGATCTATATCTTCAAGTTGCTGAGGAGGCAGGCAGGACAGCTGCCCGCTCCTATCCTGGCGGAGGTGATCACTGTGAACACATTCATTAAGGACATCTTCGAGAAGCTCATCCAAAATAACAAGAAAACCTATGAAGAAGCGGGGGAAGAGGTCCCCGGGAACCCGAGGAAACTCGGTGCCCCGGGTATGGAAACAGGCCCCAGAAGGTATCTGCCCCAATGAGTGGAGGTTGCCCCGGGGCACAGAATTGGTGGCTAGTGGCCTGGGCATGGGGCCTGAGTACGCCTCACTGTCCCGGGCTCATTGTGGGGTTTTCTCTACCTCGCTAGGTAGGCCCGAGGGCTTACCTCAAACTCGACGTCATTATTTCTGTTGCAAGGAGCCGTTTAGAGAACAGCTCATCCGTCCACATCTCAGGGACATGGCGTTGCATGCAGCCTCCCGTGCAGCCACGTCTTCCAGGGGAATAGGAGGGGCGTGACATGTCGTGCCCATGCTTCTTCAACACATGCAACTTTGCCACCTTACATAGGCCGACTGACGGGCCCCATGGTGATAGGGCAGAGATCACCTTTCATGTCAACTGGAGAGCAAGGATATCACTTCTAGCCAGCTTGTTGTGGAGGACATCGACAAGACTGGACACACCCAACTCTTTGGAGTAGGACCCGCTCATAGATGCATGTTTTGGCACTGTAGGCTCCCCTTGGATTATAAAAGGAGAACTCATGCCAACGGAAAGAGGGTTGAATTTACTAGCAATTAGAGTACACATAAGTCTCATATCTCATTATAATCCAAAGTTCTTCATCCATAGTCCACATACACATAGGAGTAGGGTGTTACGCATCCGTGTAGCCTGAACCTATATACATTGTTATGTTCATCTAATCCTGAGGATGACTCAGGCTTGACTTGCCCCCTAATCGAAGCTTCAAAGAGGGGATTCTCGCTTCCTCGTTGTTGGAGTTCTGTACTTTGATAGCTCCTTAAAAAAACCTGCAAGCAAGCCTCTAAACAGGCCCACATGCGAAAATAAACCTATTTTTACATACGGGTATGTTAAGATGCCTGCCTACGAAAAGTCCAGCTGATCGATCTCCCTCCACCTTAAAAAATCAACCCACTCTTTCATTCTTATCCACTCCTTCCTCATTCTCTCTCCTTATCCAATCTTCCATCTCACTCATCTATCCGGCCACTCCTCTCCTGAGCAGCGATGTCGGGCTTGGGAGCATCGGTGGTGGGCGAGAGAGGCGGTGGCGGGCGGGAGCAGTGGCGACATGCTCAGGAGAGGCCGGTCGTGGGCGAGAACGGCTCCTTCTGGGCTTAGGAGCGGCGGATCCGTCACCCTCAGCCCCGAGAGGGGTGACGACGATGGCGGGCAGCGACGGTGGAGTTCAAGGGTGGGGGATCCGTCGCCGCTGCCCTCAGGAGGGGTGGATCCACTGCCCTCGACCCCTGGAGGGGTGACGACGACAGCAAGCAGCGACGGTGGAGCTCGATGGCGACGGATCCAACAGCACTGCCCTCTAGAAGGGCGGATCTGCCGCCCTCGGCCCTCGTTGACGGCTACGCAGATGACGACGACGATGCCTTGGGGAGCTAGGGTTTCGGCCTATGGTGGGCTAGGGTTTCGGTCGATTTTTTTTGGATTTTTTATTTTTTTCATCAAATTTTTTTTTGTACGATCGGTATAGGTGACCGTATGATTTTTCACATGCGGTTGCTTAACCCGTATGCGAAAATCCGATTTTTGTAGACACCTGGGTTCATGCGGGCCATCCCGCCTGCAAATATCGATTTTGGCCGCGTGAAAAAATTGAATTTGTACTAGTGAAATCTATAAAATAACGTAGCAACATTTTCAAAACTAAAAAATATATTATAAATATATTCAATTGTGAATTTAATAAAATTAATTTGGTATTGTATATGTTACTGTAACATTTTGTTATAAATTTAGTCAAAGTTGGAGATGTTTGATTTAGGATAAAACAAAAATATCTTCATTTTGAAATGGATGAAGTATTCAATTAGTACATTGTTGCCTATTTTGCGAAATTGTTAAATTTGGCCTTTTTTTTCTCAGTTGTCATGTGAAGAAAGAGAAAATAATAGAGTTTCATAGCGATCGATCAATTTTTACCGACATTGTGCGCTGCTGTGTGGTCGTGAGGCCTGCTTATGGATGTATGAATTATTCATGTCATACTTCAAAAGTATAATTTCTATAAAAACTTTATACATCAGCATTGCTCTCATATTTTTTTCTAATCTAAGATATATTGTTAATTATAGTCTATATAATGCTTAATTAATTCATGTAGTATTGATTTGTCAGCTTAGCTGTTTCGAAAGGGCCTTAGCACTGAGCTCTTCAAATCCTGATCTAACGGCATGAACGCGCGGCATGCACAGTCCTACGTGGCAGCATACACGGTTCACCGTTTGGACAAACCAGTTTTTAAGGAAGTTTTAATATCCTTCCAAAAAAAAGTTTGAATGGTGTGATGCATGACTTCATCTACCAAAATATAAATCTTGATGCTTACGAATATTACGCATATGTAGGTGGGCTTTCAACGAAAATTTAGTAAGATCATGCATGTGTCGTTGATTTTTATCTCTTGCAGCTTTTATTAGGGGACGCATTAACAGGATATAAGTGTGGTGTTATGTGTGTAGTGGTATGTATGCGTGTGCATCTGTTATGTAATAAAAAAAGATTAAATACTTTATAATAAATAAATATTTCTAAGAAACGATAAAATGTGAAAATTATTCTGAAAGTGCATCGCGCCATAGGCCATAACCCATGCTTACAACCAGCGGTCATCACAGCACGATCTTGCGCAAAAGGCAGTGTTTCTATGTGACATCTCAAGTTGCCAATCACTGCAACTGCTACTATTTGATAGCAGTTGTTCTCATCATCATCATATCACGCTATTTTTCATGTATATGGACTTTCGTTTTGGTATGATGAGGAGAGCCCAGGGACCAGAGAAAAAGATCGAGGTGCAGTGGGGCTCGCGAGGCCGTGTGACCCGACCTGGATGGATGACCGATGACATCATCATGACGCAAGGATGACGGCATGCACACAGGATGAACTGACTCTTTGATCTGCAAGACCATCAAATTCAGAGGTGATTCGAGAAATGACTCTTTGACCGAGTTTTGATCAGATTGTGCTCTCATCCGAGGAATCAGCAGAGAGCCGGTGCTTAATTGGGACAAGTCAGAAGAGGATAGTGTACACATGAGTCTGGAAATGAATAATGCATGTGCACAGTCAACTTTTTGGATTAATAGGTTGGAACCTGTACTCCTAACAGCACGTACAGAGAAACAATGGATTAACATATGATTAATTATGTATTAGTTAAAAAAATTAAAAAATAGATTAGTATGATTTTTTAAGAACCTTTCACATATAATTTTTAAAAAAACACACTATTTAGCAATTTGAAAAATATGCATTTTGAAAATGAGAAAGGTGAAGTTTAGAACACGCATCAACAAACTCAAGAGGGATAGAAAAACAAATCGAAATTTTTAGGGTCAAATCGTGCCTGTGCTATGGGATTTGGCAATTTAGGTGAGTATCTTTTTAACTTTTGGATAAAATTTTGAAAATAAATCTGTTTAGAACTTGTTTGCAGATCCAAAACTTTGAAAAAACAAATTCGAGTATAACTTACATTCGAGTCCTATGCTTAGTACGAGTGCTGGTTGTTTCCTCGAGATTGAATCCTGGGAGGGGTGACATGCACAGTTTTGAGTGCATTTAGACTGTGTTCTTCCCTCTTCTTTTCCAACTCACATCTCTTTTTTTTGCGCACATATTTTTTAAATTATTAAATGGTGTATTTTTTTACAAATAATTTCTATACAAAAGTTGTTTTAAAAGATCATATTAATCTATTTTTAAAAAATAAACTAATATTTAATTAATATTGAGTTAATGAGTCATTCCGTTTACGTGTTGAAAGGATTAGTTCTCAACCCACGAACACAACTTACTAGTAATCAAAATATATGTCCACGCTACATGAAGCTAGATTCTACTCCACATGCAGTTAGATTCTGTTAGGACATATCCACATGAGTGTGATGTATATGTGTTAGTGCAGAGTGCGCCGGATGAATTGAGAAAAGATATGCATGCATAAGGAAAATCACTTCTCGTCACTTAAGGAGATACCACCTCGCTTTTTATATCATTTAAATAACTTTTATTTTTTTAAAAAAATTGACATAATAGATCAATATGAGATATGCCATTTCACAAACATATGAATTCGAACTCAACCTACACAAGTAAAAACAAAAACAACATATTTAATTGAATAATGTGTACTATTCATACTGAAATTTGTTACTTTTATTTTTACGTGTATAAGTTGAATTTGAATGTATGTGTTTGTGAAGTGACATTATCGATCTATTTTATTAATTATTTTTAATTTTTAATAATTTTTTGTATCGACATGTAAAAAACGAGAAAATAACCCCATGAAAATCCACCTACCATGTATCAGCACTTGTGAGTTGTAATCAGCTTCTCACAATAAAACAGGGAACGATAAAAAGGAACGGTAAGTCAATTGTAACAGGAACAGAACCACACGCTCTTGGCATGGCATGACGACATGCTCGCCAACTAGAATACGGTCAAGGCAGGCAAGCGGCGACACGCCGTCGCCACGCCCACGCGCGCGCGCGCGCCCGCGCCCGCGCCCGCGTCATGACAACCCAGGGCCAAAGTCTCACCCTGCACCGCCGCACGCAAACCCCCGGAAACCGACACGCACGGCGCGCCACGCGCACGCCACACGCGCCCGCGGCGCCACTGCTGACCGCTGCGTCCGCCGAGCTAGACGCAAGAAAACGCATCGCGCTTCGCATATGGAGCTGTCTGGCTGGCCGCCTTCACTCTCACAGCACGGTCGTGTTCGTCTCACCTGGTTTAGTCCTGTTTATTTTTTCTCCTTTTTTTTGTCAACATTCGGTGCATCAACCATGGCCATGCATGCATTCTCACCAAGAAAAGTTTGGGGGAAAAAACACATGGAAGAAGCTAAGCTACTACGCTAGCTAGGAATAGGCGAGAGAAGAAGAAAGAGAAATCATCTATGTACATTGCTAGGATCGCGTCAGATGATCCAGACATCTTGATCGTCGAAGCCGGCGTCATGGTAGTAATGGTCGAACGGGTCGACGTCGACGTCCATGCCGGCGCCGGGGATGAGGCCGTTCCAGCCGACGTCCATGATGCCATCCATGCCGAACATGTACATGGGCTCCGACCACTCCGCCACGTCCACCGCTGAGGCAGCCGACGCCGAGGAGCAGGACGGGGAGAGCACCGAAGCAGGGGAAACAGAGCAGTTGCTCGTGGCGGCCTCAGCCGCGGCCGCGGGCGGTGGCGCGGTGATCTCGTGCGGCTCGATCAACGGCGAAGGCTCCTCCTCATCCTCATCCTCCTCGGCCTCCTGCAGGACATCGCCGCCTTGAATCTCTTGACGAGGCGGCGGCGTCGATTCTTGCTGCTCCGGTGGCTCTGGCGGCGGCGGCGGCGTGGCATCCTGCTCGCGCGGCGGAGGACGAGGCGGCTCCAGCGGCTGGTGGGTGACGGGGTCGATGCCCATCTTGCGGAGCTTCTTCTTGATGTGTGTGTTCCAGTGGTTCTTGATCTCGTTGTCCGTCCTCCCGGGGAGCCTCGCCGCGATCTTGGACCACCTGCTCCCACGGCGAGCACGACGGAGACGACGCCCATTAGTCACCGAGAAACGAACCAAAAATCGAAAAGAATTCCGCCATGAACGTGAGCTCACACACACCTGTTGCCGAGCTGCGCGTGCAGCTCGATGACGAGCCTCTCCTCGTCGTCGGAGAGGAGGCCCCTCTTGAGGTCGGGCCTCAGGTAGTTGGTCCACCTCAGCCTGCAGCTCTTCCCGCACCTCAGCAACCCTGCAGATGCGCCATGAACGACACCGTCAACATGCAATTCGCGTATGGGCATCAATGGCGAGCGAGCGAGCTTTCCTCACCTGCGAGCTTGGGGACGACGCGCCAGCAGCAGTGGCCGTGGGTGAGGAGGAAGGTGACGAGCTTCTGGTCCTCCTCCGCCGTCCACGGCCCCTTCTTCAGTCCCACCTTGTCGCAGCACGGCTGCCTCCCCATCACACCTCCTACCTAGCTAGCTTCTCCTCCAAATCAAACACCCTTCTCGCCTTTCTGGCTGCTGCAACGACCTGCAACCAGCAGCAGCGGCAACAGCAAAGACGGCAATGGTTCGCTCACTCTGTTCTTTGGCGTGACGGCCTGTCTCTGTTCCATGTAAGATCGGCGGGTGCACCGGTGTTGCATTTTATAGAGAGGGATCAGAGGAAGAAGAAGGGTCAGGTCGTCAGGTGAGAGGAGAAGCAGGGGAGGAGAGGGGTGGGGGAGAGAGACGGGCACGTGGCGGGAAGGGAGGGCGAGGCGAGTCGTACGTGTGAGGCCGTCTCTGAGCGCTCCATGCCGACGGAAACAGTGGCCGGGCTGGGCTCCGGTGAGGTGACGCGCCAATGGACTGGCTGGATCATCGGTGTTTTGTGGATTTGGAGTTTCTTGGTGATTTAACGGATGGATGCTCAATTACTCAGTGCCCTTTTTTTCTTGGTTTCTTTGGCATTTTTCATCTTTGGTTTCTGGCCTTCTGGACTCTCTGTACTCTGGCCTTGAGATTCTCTCTGCTAGGGCTGTTAAGCGGGCCCATGTGTATTCGTGTTTAACACAAGCTCAACCGAGTCTACTTCTACTTCGACCCTTAAGTCCACTTTTGGAAAATGCGTTTGGATATCAATTTTCACATCTCAAAGGATAAATTTTAATCTTAGTCATTCGTTCTTTTCACCTCCATTTTATTATATCCCTTTATTCATTTTCATTTCCCAATTCCATCTCTTTTAACCCATTTCCAAACACATCCTAGGTTTTCAGGCAGGATTCGAGCTCGGTTTGATGAGCTCATTAATTGCACGCCTGTTTAGCAAAAGATCTAAAGCTACAGAAAGTAAATAAGCTAAGGCCTCCTTTGGACGAAGGAATTTTAGAGATTTTATATGATTAGATCTGTCGATGAGCTATAACCACAGACAGTATTTGTAAAGTATGGGGATCGTTGAAACCAGGATATAGACGAGATTGAGATAAAAAAACGGGAGACATGAATTTTTATACAAGTTCGAGCCTCTTGACGATTGATAGGTAACAGCCCTATTCCTGTTGGTATAAGCCGGTGTTGCCTTTATATATCAATATCTCACGAGTACAATATTTACGATGATCTAATCTAGTCGACATCGGCTTGGAGACACAGAGCTTTCACATGTAGTCGACAGCTAATGTACTCTTCTTCCTCGAACATGAACTTAGCGAGATTGGAGGTGGCTCTAGATCCTCATATCGACTACTGTGGCTTCTACATTAGGTTTTGTCTAGGCTTGCCTTGACTTGTCTAGATCTGTATTGGTTTATCTTTTGTTTTGACATGTCTTCTCTCCTCCTAGTGGGTCTTGTATTTATATCCTCAGATGTTCCCTTGTCCAAATAGAACAAAGGAGACAAGTATGAATACGATTTAAGTAGTCCTTGTAGTGTTTAAGTAGGACTTCGTTTCTCCTTTCTTATCTACAACACCTTCTATTCCGGGAAGATAATTTTTTTTATCTGTCATATTTTTTTAACCAAAGGACACATTCTCGTATACTATTAGGTATATGGTATTATCGTATATCACGAATCTATGTATAGGAGGTATGTCTTATCCGACACTGACATATTCATGTAAAATTTCTTATATGGTCATTTGAAACAAAGGAACGACTTTTCCAAATTCCTTTGTAATTTCTTATGATGTCTCAAAACATAGGAATTTTGAAAGATTTTTAACTTGAGGTTTAATCACTTAGAAAAATCCTTGTGTCTATCTTTCTTCTGATTTTCGTGTTTTTTCTATGCTTCGCCCAGATAATCATTCTTGCAGTTTTCCTATATTTTTTAACAATACGGTCTGGAGTGACAAGGCACTTGAATCTTATGTTTTCTTCTCCTGTGTTTTAAAAATCATGCATTTCAAAAAGCCTTAAAGGGAAAATTGCGCCATAGCTGCTCTCTTGTGCCGGATGGCCTACGTTTGAATCTCAACAGCTGCACTGTATATCGATGTGAAAGTTGCTCCTTTCAGATCCACCGTTTAGTATAGGGTCAATGAGGTTTAAGGCTCAGTTCAATTCCTCATTTGGCAGTTGCGACTTTCTCATTTTTCATCAATACTTTTTTCAAACTTCAAACGATTTATTTCTTGTAAAGAGATTTTATATAGCAGAAGTTTCTTTAAAAAATCAAATAAACTTATTTTTTAAATTTATTATAATTAATATTCAATTAATCACACGCTAATAACGTGTCTCGTTGTACGGGTAAAAGAAAATCTAACAGCTACCACTGACTAGAACTGACTTAAGTCAACTTATACACTTATAATATGTGAGATGAGATGGTCCAAACTGAATTTCGGTCAATTTAAAGTTTATCTCACTAACAATCAATTCAAGTCCAATACAGGCCTGCATCGACCTATGTTTTACGCATACTATGGTCTATGGTTTTCTTTTTCTATCCCTGTGTGCTTTAGGTTATTGGCTCCCAATCCGTCGTAAAAAAAAAGCTCTCAAAGAGCAAAATAAACCCAACCCTGGCATCTCGCTGTTTGCGCCAGCAAGTCGTTTCGTGGTTACAAACGGCATGGTCAAATATGCGGTCATTCCATTGATTACAAAGGCTCCCTGTTTGGGTTTGCGGGGAAACGAGGATGTCAACGAGATTTCTCGGGAAGAGCAGCTGCATGATCCTCGTTCCCCTGGGGATTGGTGAAGAATCGAACAAGATATCAATAAATATTAAAAACTTGGAAGGGTTAAAATGAAAAATCATTTTCCACTACCTCTCCCATGATGCTCACAAAGTACATAAAAAAACCTACCAAATAATTTTTGCAGACAATCAAAATAGATTTTTACATGTGGTTGGCACAATCGCCAGCAACCAAAAGTCAGTGAAAATCGATAATTTTCGCTAACGGTTGCGATCCATTTGCAAAAATCGATTTTCGTAGACAAACCCTTAAGAGGATTGCCAACAAAAAGATATTTTTGCCAAAAAAAATTAATCAACATCTAGAGCTGCATTTTCAAATCCAATCCAAATTCAAATCAGTTTAATCAATTTTCGCAGGTGGTTTAAGGATCGCCAACAAAAAGATATTTTTGCAAAAAAAATTAATCAACATCGAGAGCTGCATTTTCAAATCCAATCCAAATTCAAATCAATTCAAATTCACATCAGATCCATATTCAAATCCACATCCAGAGAGCACTACATAATTTTTTCACTCCATCTTCAACAAGCAAACATCAATACATGCAGATGAAATAGCATCAACAATCGTCGACCGTCGTCATGCTGGTCATCATCGTCGCAGCGCCGTCGTGCTAGTTGTCGTCGGTGGAGTGGGAAAGGGAGGACTTAGCTCGGCAAGATCTGGAACTGCGTTGAACCAGTTGTTGCCGCCGAGCTGCACCGCCCTCTCCTTCCTTCACCACCAGCGCCCTCAGGATTTGCGCTCTAGGTCATCGCCCGCCACAAGATCAGTCTCCTGTGCCTCGAGCTCCGTCGCTGGGTCCGCCGCCCGCGCCCGGAGCCATCATCGGAACCGCCGCCCATGACCCGACCCGCTGCCCGCGCCCTGAGCCACTGGCGATCGGATCCGCAGCCCGTGTCGCGAACTGCGCAATTGAATCCACTGCCGCGCTTTGAGCCGCTGCCAGCCGGACACGTCACCCGTGCCTCGAGCTCAGCAATCGGATCTGCCGCCGTGCCCTGAGTCGCTATCAGCCGAATTCGCCACCCGCAGCCCCGATCGAGCTCCACCTCCTGTGGCTCGACCCCACCGCCTCGACCTCTGCTACCGGTACAGTCGTCCACGATCCAAGATCCACCGCCGTCTCCACCCCTCCCGTTGAATCGAGAGAGGAGGTTGATGGAGAGGTGAAGAGAGCTGGATCAAGGAGAGGTTGAGGGAGAGGTAGGTGGGAGCAGTGAGAAAAAATAAGGTGGGACTTGGGAGCGGTAACAAAAAATTATCCGTGAGTTGCCTCCTACGATATATTTTTTTCTTTGCTCGTGGTGCCCCTTAGACCCTGTCAGTCGGGGTTAGGTTTTTAGGGTTTTATGTTATTTTTACAAGCGAGGCTTTTTAGATCGTTCAGGAAATATAAGAGATAAATGTCATGAAAAATCATTTTTTAGTGGTAGGAAAAAAATTCTCATCGCAAAAGAGCTCACTTTTCTCCGTTTCTAACGACAGTTGACAACGAAGTACTTTTGAGCCGCTGAAAGAACGCCTTGAAACTCAAATGGTACATAGTACTCCTATACGGTTTAACAAAGCAAGGTTACTACAGTCTACAGTATGAGGTGAACATAAGACCATAAAAAATCAACTAAAGATTAACTGAATAGAGCATTGTAAGACATATGAACTTTTTCAATGGGACACGTTGACCCTTATGAAAGAATGAAGGGCCTAATTGTTTGTCCTGTGATTTACAAGTCGCTACCAACATTTAAATTTTGAAACTTAATTTTGATATTTTTAATGTAGCTTTTTTTTAAGTATTAGCTTTCAAATCGCTCAGGGTACATATATAAAAGTTTTACCCATAAATTAACTTTTCTCACTAATAAACGCAGCGGCGGATCCACTGGTAGAGCTAGTTGGGCCGTCAGCCCCACCTCTAATCCTTGTCCCTAATTAGTCATTAACAAGTCTAATTAGACATTAATGAAAAAACAAACTGTCCGGACGGCAAGAGTGCAGACTGCCTCACTGCTTCTATTTCTTGCTTTCAGGGCTCAAACTGATAAATACAGAACTTACTCATAACAATATATTCACATATATTTGTGAATATTTTAACATTATCCACAAATTAAAATGGTGAAAGTTCATTTGATCATATTCATATGTGTTTTTCACTGAAAATACTGTAGTTGATGTTTCTAGTTTGTTTTAATCATACTATGGTTTTGCACTAGCACATTTTTAATTTACAACTAAATTCGCCACTGAATAAACAGTTATGATAGGAAATGAATCCTCTCATTTCATGAGGAGAAGACATAGCCAAACAGTAAAATGGGTCAGATGTGGATTGAGAGATCCTCTGATGTGCCTGCACGTCCCTCTGGATCTGCTTGTCCGATGTTTTAGTGATTTACTAATGACTACGGGTAAGCCATTGTTTCCAGAAAAATACTTGGCTGCCAATTTTACTGTTTCAGTTAGCACGGTAGCACATCATTATCCATCCGTTGCAAATCAAATGGCTTGAAACCTCCTAGTGTTATACTTTGCACTGCTAAAGTATAGGCAGTGAAAAATATCTTCACGCATTGCTTGTCTCGGAGCACGCAATCAGGCACGTAGGTGGACGCCGCATACTGAGCCGACGAGCTCTCAGCCATGACACGTCGAGCGGGTCATGTCCCACCATGTACGCCAACGAGCCAGCTATCCCCCACGACGAAATGCCGTGACACGCCGTAAGATCTGCGCGATCGGGCGTCCCGTTCGTGCGACCGCGACTTGGCTCCTCCTGCTCTGCGCCTGTGCGCGCTTTCTGGACGGTTCGGTCTCCTCGTCTGTCGTCTGGATCGTCTGTGTGTGTGTCTGCACGGCCGGCGTCGCGCACGCGCACGCGGCTCCCCGCACTCCAACGACGGGGAGCCGCGCGACGTGTTGACCCGCGCCCGCGCAAGCTCCCGCGGGCGATTGGTCGCCGGGGGCTTTTGCAGCTCAACGCCGGACAGTGGACAGCGACAAGGAGAGCTGGCACCCATTGATCTGGGAATGTTCCAGACTGAATGTTGGTAAAGGGCGAAAACGACATGGACATTTGTTCTTACAAATGGTGAACCTAAAGCTGATTAGCGTGCTGCATGATAGATAATCTGAGAGAAATGTTTGGAGTTTGCAAGAGAGAAAGAG